>JASDQU010739284.1:42135-65001 GCA_032191745.1 Picea mariana | reverse complement strand
ATTTGAGAGGTACTACTACACATGCATTATGTTTTGGAGGTTCAGACATTTTTCTACAGGGATATGTTGATTCAGATATGGCAGGTGATAAAGACAACAGGAGGAGCACCACAGGGTATGTTTTTACTATAGGTGGAACATCAGTAAGTTGGATTTCAAAACTGCAAAAGGTTGTTGTACTTTCAACAACAGAGGCAGAGTATGTTGTTGCTACAGAGGCTAGTAAAGAGATGATTTGGTTACAAAGGTTTATGGAGGAATTGGGAAAGAAGCAGGAGAACAGCAGGTTGTACTGTGACAGTCAGAGTGCCATTCATCTTGCAAAGAACTCAGCCCTCCATTTGAAGACTAAGCATATACAGTTGAGGTACCACTTCATACGATCCACCTTGGAAGATGGAAAATTGAAGCTGGAAAAGATACACACTAGCCAAAATCCTGTAAACATGTTAACAAAGGGAGTAACCAGGGAGAAACTGAGTTCCTGCTCAGTTTCAGTTGGTCTTCAAGAATGAATATGAAAATGAGAAATTTTCCAGGTCCAAGAAGGTTCAGAGTCCAACATATACAACATCGGTGGAGTTGTTGAGATCAGTCTCCAAGTGGGAGATTGTTGGTTGTGGAGCCTGATTATCTTCCTGATTCAGAGATCCTTTCTTTCAGCCGTGTTTATACCCCATGAAGTATTTACACCCCAGAAGTATGTACACTCTTCCATGCGGGGGAGTGCAGAGGGGTACCCCCTCTGTGGGGTCCGGGGGGCCTATCCCCCCGGCTGGGGGGTCTGGGGGCAAGCGGGCCCAAAAAGCAAAAATTGCCTTGTAAAAGTATATTGTAATTTCATTGTAAATATGGACCGTTCATTATAAGGTCGTAGATCTAACGATAGAGATTAGTTAGGGTTTTTTTCCCTAGAAGGAAACCCTCTTTTATGAGGGAAATGTATTGCGACCATGTATGATGGTGAATATTGTATTCTGAGAGAGGAGACTGTGAGAGAAAGAAGAGGAAGTTACAGCGGGTTTTGTTGTAGTTTGTATCCCTTCATTTGTTGGATAATAATAAAGGAAGAACCTGGCAATTTCTCTGGTGGACGTAGCTCACGCTGGGTGAGCCACGTAAATCTATGTCTCTCTTGTATTGTGTGTCTTCTGTGTTTTGTTTCTTCATTTTTTTTATTTTATTGCTCCGCGGTCCTGTTTTTCTAACATGGTGTTGGTCCAACCAGTCCATCCCAATTAAGCAGTCGTAAGAGCCTAAAGGCAGAATATTCAATTCAACCTTAGTTCTCAATCCTTTCATGTCCACTGAATAGGACTTAACCAATTCAGTGACCTTCCTTTTGGTTCCTGTGGCTAACTGTACTAGCCAAGACTTTTCATGTTTGCTTCTTGTTAAACGCAAACTTTCCACCACCCTAGGATCTACATAACTATGGCTAGCCCCTGAATCAATTAAAATAATGAGTGGTTGGTTGTTAATCATACCTTCCACTTCAATCATGTGCGATTGAAATTCTGCTTGCTTGTTGTCCAGGGCTGCGTAGATCCTTGGTATTCTGTTACCCATATCCTCCACTGTCTCAGCTTGCTGAACATTGTGGATGGTTCTTGCTTTATATTTTCTGTGGGGGCAGTCTCTATACCTATGGTTCCCTTTACAGCCCCAACACTCCATAGGTGACGGTCTGGGCATTTTCTCACTCACTTCAGCCTTCCTGGGCTCTCTAAAAGATGGTTGTCCCTGAGGACTGTTTCTGAAAAAGGGAGGCTTGTTTCCCTTCTGCCTTTTTTCCTTCTTAAACCTCTTTTGGTCATCCCAAGATTTCCGAAAGGTAGGCTTTTCTCTTTGTTGTTCATACAAGCATTTCTCCCTTCTTATTGTTTCTTCCATAGTCTTAGGATCATCATACTGAATCTTATCACTGATGGAAGGTGGAAATCCACTCAGATGCCTCTGAATCTTGACAGTTTCATCTTTGATGAATGGAACATACTTCAACAGTCCCAAGAAACTTCGTTCGTACTCATCAATGGTCATGCTTCCTAGCTTGAGTTCGAAGAACTCCTTCATATTTTTCTCATAATATCTTTTGGTCAGGTATTTCTTATTGAAATACCTCTTAAACTCCTTCCAAGTGATATCTTTCTCTCTGATGTGTTGCACTTGCACAAACTGATCCCACCACATGGATGCTTTTCCTTTTAGCTGGTACATCGCAATTCTTCCTTCTGCATGAGCGGAATAATTCTACAGTTGGAAATATTTCTTCATGCCAAGAAACCATGTCTCGGCATCCTCCTCCTTCTTATGTTCTCCATCAAACATTGGAGGCTTGATCTTGTTCATCTCCCCTTTCAATTCATCCTTTCCAGATTTTTGGTTTTTTTTGGTAGGGGATGGGCTTGAACTACTGTGTGTTTCCCTGCCAAAATGCTTCTGGGAGAGACGGTAATGTCTGCTACCACTCCTCAATCTTCTTCTTCTCTCAGGAGTTTTGACACTTCTTTATCTGCTGGTGTCACTCTCTTTTTCCAATTTATTTTCTATTCTTTCTAGGCTCTTCAACATTTTTAAGTTGAATTCACCCTACCGATCCATGATTTTCATGAGATTTCGGCTATCATCTCAGTGAGCCTGGGCATCTTTCTACAATTTTTCAATGAGTTTCATCATATGTCCTTCTTTATCTATCTCTTTTCCGTGCCCATTAGAGTTTGTTCCTTCGACTCCCAAGTTGACATCCTTTCCTTCTCTTTTGTCCTCTGAAATGGAGGCACTCTACACCTCTTCCATTTCCTTACTCGACGTCTATTCTTGGTTGTCCTGACACTCGTTGAACTCTGCACACACAATGTGCAATCAATTTGAAGTTTGTCAAGCCCTCAAACCTTCAAGAAAACTTACAAGATTCATAAGCCAACGTGAACAAGAAAAACATTTTGACTTCACAAAGTTTTCTGAGCTCTGTTCGGCTCTGCAAATTTCGGGACTTTGGGACTTCAGGTTTTCGGTACTTGGGAGTTCACTATGCAGTGAATCCTAACTTCTTGTCGCTACAATCCCCGAAATCCAAAATTTCGGTTTCTTTTCTCTTTGAGCCCACAACACAGCTATCGCCCTTAAAACTTGTTACGGTTCTTCAGTCTCCGATGGCTTCGGGACTTCAAGACTTCGGGTTTTCGGTACCCGAGAGTTCACTATGCAGTGACTTCTAACTCCTTGTCACTACAATCCCCGAAATCCAAAATTCTGATTTACTTTATTCTCTAGGCCCACACCACAGTTGTCGCCCTTAACCGCAATGGCACGTGGCACATTCCATAGGATCTACATCTCCATAGGTGATGTCTTCGGGTCCACCACTCTCACCTGTCTTTTCAATTCTCTGGCACGTGGTACACATCCATGCACCCATGCCCATTCCAAGAAAAAATCCAACGGTTAGGTCCCCTCTCAAATCTACGGCGCAGATCTTTTCGGCATTTTGGGCATTAGGAGTCCGTGTATCTCATATCTCGAACTTCCGTTTGCCGAAATCCTGAAATTACGATTTACTCGTCAACTTGATTTGACGATCAACTCCCTTCCTACGATCTATGGTGTAGATCATTTTGGGATTTTGGGTTTTGGGTTTCGGAGGTGTTCCCCTCCCTCACTTCCCATCTCCCAACTTTGCGAAATCTGAAAGGTTTTCACAACTAACTCGAGCGCGACTCTGCCAGATCTAACATTCGAGCCTTTCTCCTAGATCTATAGCGTAGATATTCTCGAGTTTTCGGGAGTTTGCGTATCGCGATTCCCATGCTCTTGTTCAACTCCAAAGGGTTTTTAAATACTGTGCACACTTTCCATATCCGACGGTCACAAGGGTTTGCCTTCCCTCCCGAATAGATCCTAAGGCTCCAGCACTTCTGGTGTGGAGTCCTCTCTCGCTTTGGCCATAGACCACACCGGCTATGGTTTCACAACACCACTATACCTCCTGAGCTTGTAGGCACGGTCAAGTAACTCCTTGGAACTCTGGATCATTCCAGAGTCTAGAATTGGTCCTCCAGACACAATTTCTCCTCACACCCTCGGTCCAAAGACCACTCAACTGGCCCATCTAGGCTCAGTGTCGAAACCTTGGCTCTGATATCAAACTGTAACACCACCTTTTTACATAACTCATACAGGAATTATATAATCCACATGAATTTAAGCAAGAAATACGTTTAAGCTTAGAGTAAGTAGAAGAATTTTTACTAACATAAATAATCCATGGCAATAACATTAATCCAAATGCACAGTAGAATACATGATAAATTTAAATACACAGACATGCAAAAACATAATTAGAACATCATCTGGTACTTATCTTTGAAACTATGCTAATTCCACCAACCATGTGCATGCTTTCCACGAACCTCCCAACCTTAGACCACGCTTCTCATCAAGCTCAGCAGTGAGTCGCCCCCGAGCTGGGACTAAGATCCACCCCAAGGTAAGGAATCCTAGGCTAGGCTAAGGTTAGAGGGAAAACACACAGTCACAAGGAAGGGATTCTCTTCCAAGAACCCCTCATACCCACTACCCACAAACTCTCCTTCCCCACATGCCTGTTCCACCCCAGGAGTATACACCTTCTTTGTCACCTAGACAGTCCTTCGGCTGCTAACCTCCCTTGCCTTGGGTTTCAGTAACAGACCAGACCGGAAGTCTCAGAGCTCTGTGGTAGCTACAGGGTTCCTTCTAGAAGTTCTCTCCCTTCTCTGCACACTCTCTCACTTGGAGAGAGTTGCTCACAGGCCAAGCAACCTATTCTTCCAATTCAACCACCTCTCTCACCTGGAGAGAGTGTTGTACAAACTGGCCAACAAGCCATATGTAGTCTAGCACTGCGTGGCCACAATAGCCAATGAGGAAAACAGACACGGGCTTTCCAACAGGCTCAACAATGACGGAATGGTCTCGCAGTTATGGCTTGGGGACATAGATTCCACATACAGGCTCGATCTGTTCAGGTAGAGTGTGTCTCGGCTTTCCCAAAATCAACACAGACTATTCCCCTGGTTTCAGAATGGCACGAGGTCTCTTCCCGGGTCGGACGAGGTGTACGGTTCAGAAGATGCACCAGGGTGTTCTTGCAGAGGTCAGACCATTCACATTCAGACGATCGGGTAGAGTGGAGGAGGAACCCCCATCACGACTCAACTCAGCAGTTTTATCTGCATGTGCTTGGGTTGACACTTGTCATCCGTGAAGCTGCATTCTTCCATCAGTGTGCGTTCCTTCCACCATTTTGAAGTCACATGTCATTCCAAAAGAACTTAGGGTAAAAATCTAATATTAACATGTCTTTCAGAATAATATTAAAATATTATTCCCCAAGGACTTAAGTCCCCAGGCTCAACACTTAGCCCCCTTTTCCCACCTTCTAGCCTCTAATCCCTTGACCACTCTGTGGAATCTTAGTCCCCCATCACTCATTCATCGTGGTCGGTCTGCACGCGGTGGTGTTTATATTTTATTAATGTTCTGCATTCATACATGTACAAAATCAGGCTCTTGGCCTTCAACCCTTAGGCTCTCTAGCCTAACAATCACATAAGCCAACCAGCTTATATAAACTTGGCTCACCAGCCTATAAAACATATTTACAATTCATTTCATAACCAAGATTTACAACAGGCTCAGCCTTGGGGACATTACATAAGAGAAGAGGTATTCCACTTAAACCCTGTGAGCGACCCTCAACACTGCGAAGTTACTATGCTAAGAGAAGATAAAAATAAAAATGGAAAGAGGGATCCAGCGACTTAGATCATAGGAAAGAAGGCCAGAAAGCTCAGCAAAAAGAAAGCAAAGCTAGAAAAATTGCACGAGGTTCCAGTGAAGACTTCGCAGGAAGCAGGCTTGCAGAACTTGAACCTTGCTAGAATAGTAGAACAACGCAGACTAGAACTTCACAATGACAAAGCTCTATGACCGTTGGAGGCATCCTGACCATTAGAATGACACTCTGAAATGACTACCAATGCAGTTATTTTCGGAAAGATCACCATTGGACCATTGGGACCACGCCATAACGGATTGATTGAGGCATTCCTGCCCGTTGGAGGAGTCTGTTACGACGTTGTTTACTTAATCCATTGAATGTCTCACCGAGGACWCTTTTTCAAATTATTATTATTCAAGCCCACATAGAACTGATTTCTATCGCGTTGTGCTTATTGAGATGTTGCCACCCATTTTTATTACCTGAGTGTTTGTCCACCTACCCAAGATATYTGATCTTGAGTGTGCATGTCGGGCGACCTTAGTGCAGTAGAGAAGTCTGTGGAGGAGATCCTGATAGACCTTATGGCTAAGAAGGCCATGTCCACGAGAGTACAGGCCTCATTGATGGGAGAATTGCAAGCATACCCCTCGACTACACGATGATCTAGTCAATCCTAGCCATCCTGAACCACAATAGAGTAAAGAAGCAAGAACCACGATGACCTGGTGAACGTGAATCTCATCTCCTTGGTCCTGCCCGACTACATCCTTCCTTTGGTTGGCAYAGTTAGTCATGACAACGTTATGAGATATTTCGAGCACACCCTCATTACCGCGTACCTTATGAAGGGGATACGCATAGTTGGACCACAKCTAGGACTGATCCCTGATCTTAAAATCAACAATTTTAACMTAGGAGATAGGAAGAATTATGTGTTGCTCACACCACATAAGTACTTGACAAAGACAACGGGGAAGAAGCCAAAGATAGCCCCCCAGCCATGGAATAAGGAGATCGTGAGGTCCACCATCCTTAACGTCATGAAACTACCCCACTTTGACAGACATCAGGAGGTTAACACGTGTGTTAAAATCCTCCTATTGTGCTACCATGAAGGTTATATATGGATAGACAGGCGCGTGAATGTGGATCTGACGCTGATCCACATGATCACTGGATTAAGCATGCAGGAACCAAAACCTCATAAATTCTACCAAGAGAAGGCTGTAGATCACACCCTGATGCAATGAATAAAAGAAACCTACGACGATGTGGAGAAGGGGAAGCGGGGCTACAAGGTAGCCTCCATCCAAGATGCCACAATGTAGATAGATTGCCAGTTGATCGCTAGTAATCTCTTCCGAAAGAATAGACCATCGTAAATCACGGGGTTCGTCGTTGACCTCCTAGGACAATGCATTGAAGGGATGCAGATGAACTGGGCAAGCTACCTCGTCAACCATTTGGAGCAAGATTGTCGTGAAGCACACGACTAGGGCTAGGAGTTTCACTTCTATTGGTGGTTGATTCTCATTGTCTTTGTCACTTGGGAGATGCCAGAGGGAGCGACCTTCCATGATGTTGAGTCATCTAAAGCTCTGGCCGCAAGGTTCAATACCCTGTGGTATTCGAGTGACATGGCCAAGCAATGGTAGTCAAATGTGGTGTTCCACACCTATTACTTGTAGTTGAAGAGGGCCATTGAATGCTTACCTCACATGACGCTGAATACACTCTATAGGTTCAGGCCACTTGCGAAGTTCTGCATAGATAGGTACTTCATATATATCACTACGCGCAGGGATGAAAACAAGGAAGAGTTGCAGTCCTATTACAAACTGACCGAGGAATATATGGAGGAAATAACCATGGAATGGCCTGCAAAATTCCTTGTACCAGTCGAACAAACAGAGCTCTCCGGCCCCTACCTCATCAGAAGTCCTGTGGTCACCCGAGAAGAATATGATGGACCGAGCAGCCCCAAGAAGACGAAGAAGAAGGAAGAAGTGCAGGAAATAAACAATGCATCAGAGAAAACTGCAGCTGACTCACCTAGAGGAGGAGGAGGTGACGAAGTAAACCAAGAGGAGGAAGGGGAAGAAGACAAGAAGGAAAAGGGCGATGTGACACCACCTAAGGATCCCCTTGTAGAGGCCGAGACATCAAAGAAAATAAAGGTTTCTCCAAAGAAACCCTCTGCGCGAAAGAAGTCACGAGCTAGTAAGCCCCAGTTACAAACCATGCTCACAGTGGATGATATTGACCTCATCATCACAGTTGTAGCAGACACTTCAGAGAATATTTTTCAACAGAATGATCGAGGTTGAGTTGAAAGGGGTACAACAATCCCTCTATTCGAGTCACACAGTGTCTACAGTGCCATCGCCATCAGAAGGTATAGAAGTGGGAGATGATCCTGCCCAACTACGCAGAATAGCATATGTGACAGAGGCTCACCTTCGATGAGTATGGGAAGAAAAAGAACAGGCCACAGAGGCCTTGAAGCAAGCAAAGGAGGAAGCCTTAGAGAAAATTCGGGTTGCAAAGAAAAAGAAATATGACTTCTAAGTGAAGTTTGAAGAGGACAGAGAGAAGATCCAGAGAGAAAAAGACCAGCTTCTCACGAAGAAGACTACGATCAAGGAGGCAGTGGCTAGAGAACTTCTCTTTGTACCAGGCTTGGCTCAAAAGGAAGAAGAAACAACTGAGAGCCAAGTGGGGAAGCTCGTTGAAGCCCTTCAGTAGCTTCAAGCAAGGGTAGAAGAACTGGAACTGCAAGTGCCGAGCACTTCGTGGGAAGTGTGGGATTAGAGACAAGAAACTGCCAAGGGCGCAATAGAAAGAATTAGGGCATTGGGTACATAATGCAAGCAACTCAGTAACCAAAGTGCGTAGATCTATGACCTCCTTGCAGGTGACCCAGAGTTGAGAATATTGGAGGCATAGCTCCAATAGGCAAAGCAACAAGCATCGATAGTGCAAGTGCAGCTGAAGCAACTTTCGGTGGTGGAAAAAATGAAAAGGTCACAGGAGGTGCGCGAAGTTCAGCAATAGGTCAATGCAATCCGGAGTAGAGTCATGGAAGTGACCCAAAGACTTGAGCCGATGTAGGATGAAACCTGCACACTTTTTGAAGAGATCGAGGGACAAGGTGCACAACTGGAACAAGTGGTCACCACGGTGGAACAACACTTGGAAGGGCCTGTTATCGAGAAATTCTTTTAGGAGTTCACTGAGCAGGAGGCTCTAGCGAAGTAGAAAGTCGAGGCAGCTCAATCCAAGTTTGAGGCCTTCGAAGAAGAGTTTCCTAGATCAGAGTGACTCGGGACGAGTCATAGGTGAGTGTTAGGGGCCTGTTATCCCTTGACCAAGTTTTGGAGAACCTTGGTCATGTTTGACCATTTTTGGGACTTCGACAGGATGGTTGAAGATGCAACACCCAGGTGAAGTGGATATCGTGGGATCTTGCCCCCTTTTATGGTCTTTTTTGGGTTTAGGGTTTATGTAACAGGTATGGGATGTCGGCCCATGGGTCTTACCCATGTTTAGGCCCCTTTTGTAATGTATAAATAAGTAGCTAGGCGATGTAAGAAGAGGCTAGAGTGATAAGTGCAAATAGTTGTGAATGCTTTGTGCATATTGTATGTTGAGACTTGCAAAGCTAAGTGTAAGTGATTTGTAGTGCTTTGTGCACAAACTGTGTAAGGCTCGATGCTTGGACTGAACTCGGGGAAGGAGGATCTGGCGAGGCACAAGTAGATCTTCTGTCCTATGCAGAGTTAGCGTTGTGGCTTGGTGCATGTAAGAAGATTGGAAGAAACTAATAAGAAGAGAAGAATATTGGTGGACGTAGATCCACACTGGGGTGAACCACGTATATCCTGTGTCGATGTACTTTGTGATATCATGTTCATGTTGTTTATGTACTTTTTTTCTTAATCTAGATGTATGATAGATCCAGTTGACGCTTAGTGATTTACGATGTGAATGAGTGTTAGATATAGTTTAATGCTATGTGTTGAATGATTAGATATGCTTGGATCTTGGTTGTCACTGTGCTGATATGTAATTAGGGTTTTAACCTGCAATGTGCATAAAGGAGTTAGAGACTAATGAACGTTATTGGCTAAGTTCTCTGTTAAGTWCTGTGATCACAGATCTGTGTCCCAGCTACGTTGCAGACACCTGAGTCCTGCAACCCCCCATGCCTCTACCTTAGGTGAGACTTCATTTGCTTCACAGGCGTTGTCGAAAGGGTCGGTAGTTAGGGTTTTGTTGGTGCGTTATTGAAGAGTTGAACCCTCGATCTGCCCCTGTGCCAACATAATCCAAGGGGTAAAAGGGAGACAAAGATGGATCAATTTTTTTTTCCATTCAAATTTAAAGCCTTACTAACCTCTTATATTCCACAAAATTGTTTAGGACCAAACTCACCAAAAAAGACCCCTAAACTAGCTGAAACAGGTCTAGAAAAAGGATGAAAAATAAGCAAAAAGTCACTTTTTGGAGGCATCCATGGGTCACCCCACTGAAACTCGTGTATATAAGATTATATCCATGGGTTATATCACTATAGGAACAGTGGATGAAGTTTATCCGAGGTTTTTCCTTCCACAAAGTGCGAGTATCTGTGATTTGGCCCTGGATGACTTACATATATGACCAATACTTACGTGCTTTTTTACACTAAAATTTGCACTTCACCCCTATATAATGGTATATAATGTCCGCGGTTTATGTGAAAGAAAAGAGCGGATAGATTCAGAAAAATATTAGAAAAAATGGGTATAAATACCAAAACTCAAAATGTAGCAAAGAGACGAAATGTAAGAAAAAAACATTGGGACACCAAGAGCAAGAAATTTCAGATGAATTGAGAGTTTTCATAGTATTTACCAGGAAATAAAGAGAAAACAAAAACCCAGGAGGCTCATCATGTGCTGAAGAACCAACCCAGACCCTCCAGATTGAGAGAAAAAGGCTAAAAAATTAAGCATATACATAGATCTGCGACTATGTACACTACGACTGGAAGATATCCGTGGGTCATACCAAGGCAAAGCATAGATATACACAACTCATCCAAAGCCAAAGCGTAGATGAACCAGTAAAAATCAAAAAATTAAAGAGCCAACCCAAAAGGCGGCTTCCATAAACTTAGGACAAAGTTTCTAGATGACAAATGATCTAGAAAGAAAGTTGAGAAGACAAGAAACAACACCAAAACCAAGAGAAAACAATAAACCCTAAGACCCATAATCATATATTCAAGGATAGCCTCATCTGAAGGAAACTCAACATCCATGAAACTGAGGCTTGACAACACACAAATACCAGGGCTCGAGGTCTCAGAAACAATAAGATCAGACTCAAAAGGAAATGCCAGTTTACTCGGGCCAAGAGGGGAAAGCAAAGGCTTACATGCCCCCATTGGATAAACCACATGATCAATTGTTGAGATCTTATCTCAAGAAGCTGAACATAATTGTAAAGATCCCATATCAGGAGAAATTGAACACCGAGGATAAGACACCACATAATTCACTCGTAGCGAGGAAGAGTCTAATCGAACACTAGGAACACACAAAGGGGAAAATTGAGATGAAATTGAAAGAGGATGGTGATTATTAGATGAAAGTTGATCAATAGTGGCAATGCTTCCGTTGTGAGGGAAATGCATCACACGAAAGAGTGTAGACACCACAACCTTCATAGAATAAACATAATCACGCCCGATAAACATATTGAAGTCTAAAGGGCCCATTACTACTAACAAATCGATTAGAACAATCTTCCCACCTAATGTGATAGAAAACTGAGGAAGAAGCCCTAGACATTCACTAGTTCTTTTATCAAAATCCAACAACTCATTGGTAGTTGAAAAAAGCCCGAGAGAACTCAAATCTTGCCAAGACGAGGATAAAATGCTTGTAGAGGATCATTCATATACAACACATGAACGAATTTATTTCAACATAGATTCAACCAGAACCGTTATCTGGAAAGGTGTAGAAGAAGGAAGGTGAGGCTCCAAAAGATTATTCCAATCAAAGGAAACCATCCTAGGACTTGGAGTGAGCATACTTGAAGAGAGTGGAATGCCCCCTTGTTTAGAAGGTACTAAACTGGAAATGATAAATACATAGTCAAAAGATGCATCACTCCCTGAAAGGAGAGTGAGATCGGTCGAATATTGGTTTAGATCAACCACTTTGGAAGACTGGTCATTGTCCAAGTGAAGAGTGGGATCGACCGAAGATTGCATCGGATCAACCTCTTCCTCAACCACTGGTTAAATAGAATGTGAGACAAGATGGTCAAGAGATGCATCATCCCCCAAAACGAGAGTAGTATCAGCCAAAGATTGCATCGAGATGACCACTTCAACAACCAATGATTGAACAGATTGTTGGGAAATTGAAGATGAATCAGAACTAGAAATTCCTTCAAACAAGGACCATACTCTTCGTATCAAGACAATAGTAGGGAACAAATGAGTAAGGTGATATCCTTTGCAAATATTACAATGGAACTTGGGATTATGTCCTATACATCTATGCTTCTCCATAGTATCAATTCCCTCAACATGACTTGCAGTGACCGATGGGTTACTCCCAACATGACTTGCAAAGGATAGGTGTTGATCTCCAACATGACCTGCAGAGGTTGGTGACGTTTGTCCAATATGAATGGTAGTGACTAGAATATTTCCCCCAAAATGACTTGCAGTGGTTATTGTCTTGTCTTCAACATGAGTCACAGAGGTTGTTGACATGTCTCCAACATGATTGACATAGGTTGGTAAACTAATTCTAGTAAGACTCATAATGACTAGACTTTTTCTTCTAGCGTGACTCGCAGTGGCTAGTTGGTTTCCCCCAGCATGACTAGAAGAGGTCGGGTGCGAGTCTCCAACATGACTAGCAGAGGTTGGTGAATTCTTCTTCTTACTCTTCTTCTTCTTATTCCTTTTAGACTTTTGGTTACTAGTTCCAAGACTTTCACTAGAAGAGGGAGAAAAATAAGGAGGAGACTCCACTRGTGCAGAAGATAAAGGATCAATGTCCATTTGATGCCCATGACATAAAATGCTTATCTGAGAAGCATCAAGAGAATTTGGGACATTCAAAGTGGTCCACAACAAAATCGGTAGTCCTACATGCAACCCAGGATTGTTTAAAGTGGCCATCAAGGGGGAACTAACGTTTCCAAGAAATCGAAAAGAAAAAGAATCCCCTTGGGCAGGGGTCCCTTGGTTGATATCCTCCAAAACTTTGGCCATACTTTCTTATGCACAGGTTCGCCCCTTGTGGGACTGTTCATGTCCATAAAAGTATCACACACTAAATATGACAAACCAGTGGTATAAAAACCCATGCCTTCTAGAAGTCGGCTCCACACTTTCAAGAGAAACAATAGGGGTCCTTCCCAACCAGTGGAGTGGTTGTTCAACCACCCTGAATCAATGATCCAAAAGTGGTGATATTGAAACAACCTAAGGCCAACTATACAAAGAATCACTCCAATAAAAATTTCCAAGAGTAACATCGTAAGAAAACAACTTTTCCAAATTTTCATCCTAGGTGGATAAGGTCCTAAGTCCAAATCAATGAAAAAGTGGAAAGGGACCTTCTGGATGAAGGGACGGGTTGATTAAATTCTGTGGACCAAGGAATGAAGGAGTGAGAAACAATTATTTTGACCTCCACTAACCATCCTTATCTAGTGCAAGCACCCATGCTTTGCGAGGAACCCTCTAGCAGTATTGAAAAGCATGATACAAAATCTTCCCCATGTACCATGACAAACCCGCACATTCAGCTCTGATATCCCTAGGAAAAGAAGCTAAGGTCACCAACTTGCAATCAACATATGGTGGGTACAATGGACAGTTGGGATCAAATGTATGGGAAGGGTAACAAATCTCTAAGCTTCAAAAGTGCCACCTTTATGGAGATAAATTCACTAGAGAAACCCAGAATATATGATCTCTCCACTCCACTCAGTTAAGATTTGGAGGGGAATCTCCTCGACTCACCTTTGCGCTACCTCATGTTTAGATCATGTGTTAGAGGAGGATCCCGACTATACTTATAAGACAATTGGATTTAATCTCTACCTAGATCATACTCCTATGTTTGTTTTATGGTCTTGGAGAGTTATCTCTCCAATGCTAATCCAAGGTCATAAACCTAAACTTGTTTGTGAACCCTAGAAACAATGTCTAGTACATTTTAAGTTTAGCGTTCATTTTAGTGGTTGTTTTTACTCAAAGGGTACAGAGTGAAACTATTGTTATTTGAGACTCTTGAAAAAATGAAACTTATAAGAACACTGGAAAATAAAAATTTACACTAATTCTTCAAATGAAAAAGAGTTTCAAAAAGAAAATGAACAATCCTTCAAACCTTTAAATGCAAATTTCTTCGTTTTGATGCAATATGACAATGCATCCTTTTGAGAAATGAAAAAGAAGAAAACAAAGGATGTTCTTTCTTATTTTTATTTTGAAATGATTTAAGGTTAGAAGAAAACAAAATCCTAGGCTAACTTCTTTTTCTTTTTCAAATGACAATGCAAAGAAAGAAAGAGACCTACCCAACAAAAAAACTAGTGTTTTGTTTTTGTTTTCTTTTTCGTTCTACCAAAGAAAAACTAAAAAAAGATGCTAAAATAAAGAAAAAAAATTAGTTTTATGTTTGAAAAAACCAAGGAAAACAAAAAATAAAAGTCTGGAACTCAAATATAAACTCAAGTTTCAAAGATGACCACAATAATGACCAGAAAACCAAGATCTTGAGAACAAGACTAGTCTTACAATCATGTAATCCAAGGGTAGGGAGACAAAGGTGGATCAATTTTTTTTTTTTCCCATTCAAATTTAAAGCCTTACTAACCTCCTATATTCCACAAAATTTTTTAGGACCAAACTCACCAAAAAAGACCCCTAAATTAGCTTAAACAGGGCTCCAAAAAGGCTGAAAAACAAACAAAAAAGTCACTTTTTGGAGGCATCCATGGGTCACCCCACTAAAAATCGTGGATATAAGCTTATATCCATGGGTTATATCACTATAGGAAGAGTGGATGAAGTTTATCCAAGGTTTTTCCTTCCACAAAGTGTGGGTATCCGTGATTTGGCCTTGGATGACTTTCATATATGACCAACACTTACGTGCTTTTTGACACTAAAATTTGTGCTTAACCCCTATATAAGGGTAGAATATGTCTACGGTTTATGTGAAAGAAAAGAGAGGATAGAATCAGAAAAATATTGGAAAAAATGGGTATAAATCCCAAAACTCAAAATGTAGCAGAGAGACGAAAAGTAGGAAAAAAACATTAGGACACCAAGAGGAAGAACTTTTAGATGAATTGAGAGTTTTCATAGTATTTACCAGGAAATAAAGAGAAAACATAAACCCAGGAGGCTCATCATGTGTTGAAGAACCAACCCAGACCCTCCAGATTGAGAGAAAAAGGCTAAAAAATTCAACTTATACACAGATCTGCGATTGTGTACACTACAACTGGAAGATATCCGTGGGTCATACAAAGGAAAAGCATAGATATCTACAACTCATCCAAATCCAAAGTGTAGATGAACCAGTAAAAATCGAAAAAATAAAAGATCCAACCCAAAAGGAGGCTTCCATAAACTTAGGACAAAGTTTCTAGATGACAAATTCTCTAGAAAGAAAGTTGAGAAGACAAGAAAAATCAACAAAACCAAGAGAAAACAAGAAACCCTAAGACCGACCCAAACTAGGAGAAGAGATCCACAATATGGTCACCAATTCTATTATGGGATTTTTTCCCCATGACCTTGGGTCATGTCACAATAGAGGTTGACCATATAAAAAAGATAAAACCCTACCCTCACATACAACGATGCTATGAAAAGAATAACTACTTTTATGAGAGAGAGAGAGAGAGGGGCCTCACATATTGTATCCTACATTTTTTGTTGTAGATTCTTGCTCTCCACCTTCGATGTTGCTCCAGATCTCCACTGGTATGAACCTATAAAAAAAGACCAAAACTATGCTACAACAAGGTAGTTGTAGATTCCAATCATACATATAACATGAAAATATTCTAGTATATGAAAGAAGTTAGCATATATCAACAACTAGAAACCAATTTACACATGTATGGGGGAAAGAAAACTCTTTTATTGAAAATGGTAAAAATGAGTGGTTACAAATAACTCGGACTGTGAGCACTGCCTCAAAGCCAACCGCCCATGTTCCTCCAATGGTCCTTCAAGAATCAACTCAACACAATGGCCCTTATTCGAATGACTCAATAGGGATAGGAGCACACCCTATAGTCATGTACTGGAGAAGAAGGAGTACTAGAAAGTGAGTTCCAGAACAAGGGGATGCTACTCAGAGAATGAAGGGAGATAGGGAGACTTGCATATCCAACAACATAACTTTTCACCTTGGTTGTCCTCCTCATCCATGCCCCCAAAGGTGCCTTTATGCCATCCTAAAGAGATTAAGGAGGTTTAATTTCATTGAGTACGGGCTCAGGGAGGCTAGGAAATGATCCCAACTGAAATCCCAGCCCGAAAATAAGGAATTATTTTATTTTTCAACTTTTTTGAGGGCATTTGTGAGTTGTCAACTAGAAACCTGCAGACATCTGCTAGTTGTACACTCCATGGATGGCATTAAAAATGATTTTTTTTTAAGTGACTTCGATGAGGAAAGTTGGGATTTGAGTTTTCAATCTAGGGGAAAGGTTAGACCATGTCACAAATGAATTGTGGTGTGGCAATATGTACTATAACACACCTGCCAAGAGTAAGGATAATGAAAGCACCAAGGGTTCATTTTCACGTGGAAACTCTATATTACAGGTTCACGGTTGTATTCATAAATAAAATTTCATTGTTTCTATTAACCCTAGTTGCCAGCAAAATTTTATCAATGTTCAATTTGTTAATAGATTGCAAGTTCTAGCAAATAATATTCAAAGCACATAAGTTGAGGGTGAAAATGTTCAAATTTTTAAAGATTTGAAGATTACCATGGATAACTATGTGTTTCATTCTAATTTTTGTGTCATTGATATGAATGATGTGGATATTGTTTTGGGATATCCTTGGACGGACTCATTTGGTACAATTAATATCAATGTGAAAAAGAATTTTCTAAAGCTTCGATACAAGAAAAAGAAAATTGCATTGCAGGATGTGTCTTTTAGTAAGAAATACAAGCCCATGGGGAAAAGAAAAGAAGTTATTGCAGATTCTGAAGTTGAATTAGATGCATATTATACAGAAGGAGATGAAGCAAAGCCACAAGACAAACACAATAAAGAAGCCAAGGAGATCATTGAATCAAAGGAACATTGCATTGCAAAGTTGAAGAAAAAATAATCGATTCCTACAATTGTTGTATCGCCATCTACACCATACAAAGAAACAACAATCATCAAGGCAGGGACATGTGCATCAACACACTTATGAACTAGTATGGAACCATAAAGGAAACCTATCAA
This sequence comes from Picea mariana, assembly GCA_032191745.1. Classification (NCBI taxonomy): domain Eukaryota; kingdom Viridiplantae; phylum Streptophyta; class Pinopsida; order Pinales; family Pinaceae; genus Picea; species Picea mariana. Next base: position 47,726 of record JASDQU010739284.1, on the reverse strand, counting down.
GAGACACATGGAGGACTACCAACAATGCAAGATGATATCATGATAGAGAAATAATCCCACAACACCACAAGCATGATAAGGATCAAGATCAGGGTGGCAACGAAACAATTAGACATCATGTTCGTATTCCATTAGGATGGATGGATGGTCATACATGGTACCATTTTTCTACATTGCTTAGCCAATCATATTGTATTGTTTCTTCCCATGTTTCAAGGACGAAACATGTGAAGGGGGATGGAATGTAGTATACCTATGGAGTTAATATGGGGTACCTAGGGAGGGACCCAATGGGAATGAAATTATGTATTATTAATGGAGGCCATTCAATGTAAGGTGGAATAGGTCCACTATGTTATTAAAGGCCATTCAATGCAATGTGAGAATAATTTCTAGAAGATTCGACCTACTAGAATATTCCTTCTTTAGAATGTTCCTAGGAGATAGAGAGAATGTTATATAAATAAGTGTAAGCAATGTATTGAAGCATAGTGAAGATCATTTTTATTGTAAAAAGCAAGGATTTATTGAGGAGTGTTACCCTTCCATAAGGATTAATATATGGTGTTACCCTACCTTAAGGTTTTTGTCTATTTCTTGTGTTGGATATTTGGTGAATGTTTTGGTTTATTGTTGTTGAGATTAAGGGTTATTTCTGAAGAATATTTTCATATCTATTCAAGTGCTTAACAAACCCTTGTACATAGGCACCTCAAAAACCCTAACCGAGGGGAACCTACCAGACAAGGAATACAAAGGATATTTTGGCTGTGCAACCTTGCCTCCTCCATTTTGGTTGTGAAATTACTACACATTTTTTATTGTTAATAATCTGGGCATTTCAACACAATATTGTTTAGGTCGTGGTATAACTCTGCAGAAGTAGAAAAAATATAAAAAAAGTACTGGTCCTTCCCACACCCTTATTTGAGACCTATCCCATTGGATTCCCCTCTTCGCCTTGATCATCATGATACCTATCATTTTAAGCCTTTTTTTCCCATGGACCCATCCCCTTCCCAACACCCTTATTTCCCACTTAATCCATTGGATTCCTATGGTTTCCCTAATCGCAGTGGTATATATAACTCATTTGATTTTTTGTTTATGGACACACTCCTCATCCCCTAATGTCTCCCACTCAACAAGAAGAAACCAATCAGAGAATGAATTCTAATATTTATGTCATTGATGCCAAAGTGGACTACCTATAGGAACAACTCAATAGCCGAATTGACGAATTCCACTCTACTGTCAAACAATTCACAAACTAATCCCAGGATCATTCCTCCTCTGACCCACCCGTCCATGTCGAAGTTGTTGAATCCTCCTAGTCTTTGCACTCTTATTCTAACTCCCTACATCATGACCCCCATCTTCCCAGAGTTGATGTAAACAAATTTGATGGCTCAGATCCAATAGCCTGGGTCACTTAGATGGAACACCATTTTTCCTTGCATGGCATTACTGATGAGTTGACCAAGATTCATTGTTGTGTTCTCTATTTGGATCCAGAACAATGGAAATGGTGTAAATGGCATAGAAATGCACATCAAGGGTATGTTTCTTGGACACGGTTTTTTGTTGAGCTATATGAATGATTTGACACAAAAACCCACCATTTAGGTTGTTTAACCAAGTTGAAATAGTAAGGAATAGTGTAATATTGTATCGCTTCCTTTGAGCACTTGGATTTATTAACAGAGGGAATGAAATATTCCTTATTCTGGGAATGCTTTATCAGTGACCTTGAGGATGAAATCAGAGCCTAATTTCTCATCACTCACCCCCAGACTTGGTTGGAAGAAACTGAATGTGCCAAGGAGGCACAACATGTCATATTTTCCTAGAGAAGAAAACATGCTTTTATTCTCCACACTAGATCGCCCAATCCTTCCCCTCAGGCCACCCCTCTCAAGGTTCAAAAATTAACATAGGAAGAAATGGTTGAATGCCATCTGAAGGGTCTTTTCTATAATTGTGATGAAAAATACTTTCCAGGGAACAAGTGTAAAGAACAAAAACAATTATGACCATTTTGGAGGATGTTTATGATGAAGATGTTGAGGTTTCACATGAGGAAGCACTACCCCAAGCAGATGATCCTAAGCCTCCCTCTAATCCTCCAGAAGTTGAACCATTGATTTCACTGAATTCTCTCACTGGAGTTTTTGCTCCCCAAACCCTCAAGTTAATTTGCCACATTAATCACAAGAAATTCATCATCCTAGTTGACAGTGGCAACACTCATAATTTCTTTCATCACCACCTTTCCAAATAAATCAATTGGTATATCCATGTAGTCAACAATTTTCCATGTAGTCAACAATTTTCAAATCATGATTGCCAATGGTGGTTCCATGAAATGTGGGGTCCGTTGTGAAATTGTGAGCCTGCAAATTGGTCAGTATCACTTGAAATATTACATTTTTACTATTAACATGGGTGGTTGCAATATTGTTCTTGGTGTTGAATGGCTACACACTCTTGGCCCCATAACCATGGATTTTAAGGATTTAACCATGCAATTCCAACATGAGGGACAACAATATAAATTCTAAGGAATTACAATAGGCTCTCCAGAGATCATTAGTTCCCATCACATGAAAAATTTACTCAAAAAAATTCATTCTGGAATCATTGTCCAACTCCATTCCATTCAATAAGTTGAGACACGCTCTGTGCACCCTGACCTCCAATCTATCCTTTCCCAACACCACATTGTTTTCAAAAATACCTAGGGCCTTCCCCCTCTTGCAACAACCATGACCATTCAATTCCTTTAATCCCAGGCAATATTCCTCCCAATGTTCACCCTTATCATCATCCCTTTTCTCAAAAAAATGAAATTGAGAAAATTGTCCAATAGTTGCTAGAAGTGGGTGTTATAAGTCCCAATACCAACCCCTATTCTTTCCTTGTAGTCATGGTCCTGAAGAAGGAAGGTACTTGGTGCATGTGTACTGATTTTCATGCCCTCAACAAACTTACCATCAAGGACAAATTTCCCATTTCTGTCATAAATGACCTTCTGGATGAATTGAGTGGGGCTCAATACTTTACTAAACTTGACCTACATTCTGGCTACCACCAGATATGTATGAAATATGAAGACATTCACAAGTCTATATTTCATGCTCATGATGTTCACTATGATTTCTTGGTCATGCCCTTTGGTCTCTATAATGCACCCTCTACTTTTCAAAGCCTCATGAATCATTTTTTTAATCCTTTCCTCCATCACTTTGTGCTATTTTTCTTTGATGATATTCTCATCTATAGTAAAACTTTGCAAGTCCATCTCACTCATGTGGATCAATTTCTCCATCTCCTCTCCAAGAACAAACTCTTTCTCAAATAGTCTAAATGTTATTTTGGTTCCTCTGAAGTAGAGTACCTGGGTCATATTGTGGGAAAGGATGTTGTAAGGGTGGATCCTAAGAAAATTGAAGCTATGTAGAATTGGCCTCACCCTAAAACTCTTAAAAGTTTGCATGGCTTCCTGGGTTTAACATGCTATTATCGCAATTTTGTTCATAATTATGGAAAAATTGTCACTCTGCTCACAAATATCCTTAAAAAGAATGCTTTTAGTTGGACTCCAGTAGCTAACCAATCCTTCCAAGCCTTGAAAGAATCTATGTGCACTACTCTTGTCCTAGAACTACCTAAATTCACCAAAACCTTTTTTCTAGAATGTGATGCATTGGGGAGAGAGATTGAGGCAATACTCATGCAATATGGTCGGCCTTTGTCTTTCACAAGAAAAAAATTATCGGAGCAACATTTGGGAAAATCAATTTACGAAAAGGAAACGTTGGCTATTTTTCATGTAGTGGATCTTTGACGCCCTTATCTATTGGGGCAACACTTCTGCATTAAAATAGATTATCAAAGCCCTAAATATTTCCTGAAATAATGAATTTTATCCCCAGAGAAACAAAAATGGGTGACCAAATTGTTTGGATATGATTATGAGATCATTTACAAGAAGGGAAAAAAAAATGTGGTGGATGATTCCCTTTCCTGAAAATCTAAAGAAGAAGGGTCCCTCTTTTCCCACTCATTCATTGTCGTGGACTGAATTTAGGATGTTCGCTAGGAATTGTGACAAGACCCCAAAATTTCCAGCCTAATCTAAAAATTACAATAGGGTCCTCAAGCTTCTCTAGGGTACTCTTGGCATAATGAAGAGCTTCGCTATAAAGATCATTTGTATTTGAGAAAACAGTTGACCCTTAAATACAAGGTGCTCTCTATGTTTCATGCTTCACCTACAATTGGGAATTCGGGTCTTACTAAAACTTATGAAAGGGTCTAACATTCCTTTTTCTAGGATGGTATGAAGCAGGAGATTTGCACCTGTGTGGCCGAATGTGATACATGTTAATGCAATAAGGGCAAGACTATCAAAACTCCTCGCACACTCCAACTGCTTCCACTTCCACCTACTATTTGGATGAACATTTCTATGGATTTCATTGTTGGATTACCTAAATCTAGAAATAAGTTAGTCATCATGGTGGTAGTGGAATTTCTTTCCAAATATGATCATTTTTGTGCTCTTCAACACCTGTTCACAACATAAAAAGTGGCTCATTTTTTTATGGATAATATCTTCAAAATACATGGCATGCCTCATTCTATTGTTTCTGACCATGATCCCACTTTTACTAGCAATTTTTGGAAAGAATTATTTAGGCTCCAAGGTACCCAATTGCATCTCAACACTGCTTATCATCCCCAAACTGATGGCTAAACTGAAGGAGTCCACAAGTGTTTGGAAACATATTTGAGGTGTTTTGCATCCAAAAGATAAAATTAGTGGGTTCAGTGGTTACCCCTTCCTGAATGGTGGTACAACACCTCTTATCATAATTCCACTCACGTGACCACCTTTGAAGTAGCCTACAAACAAAATCCACCATAAATTCTCCCATACATGCCAGGTGTCTCCAAGGTTCAGGAGGTTGACCACAATATCATAGCCCGCATGACCATTCTCTGTACTCTCAAATAAAATTTAGTCATGGCTCAGAATCGCATGAAGAAAAAAGAAGATCAAGGTTGTTCTGAACATCAATTTGCTAAAGTGGACCAGGTCTTTCTTAGTCTGCAACCATACAAATAGAATTCACTCAAAGACCAGCACTGTCAGAAAATTTCCCCCAAATTTTATGGTCCTTATACTATTCTAAAATGAGTGGGGCCAGTGGCCTACTAGTCATCTTTTCCTAGTCACTCTAAGATACATCCTATTTTTCATGTCTCATCCTTGAAGAAAGTATTGGCACTAAGTGTCATACCCAGGCCAGTCCAATAGAGTTGGATGAAGAAGGTTCCATTTGGTTCAAACCACATATTGTATTGGACCAACACAAGCATCGTCTCCGTTACCACATTGTCAAGGAAGTTTTTGTTGGATCATGTTGTCATTGATGCCAATGGTTTGATTGATTGATGTCAAGTGATTGATTGATGTCAAAGGATTGATTGATTGATGATTTATGTAATATAATATGTATTTTCCTTGATGAGAATGCATAGATGAAGATGGATCAATGAGTTGTCATTGATACATGATGAAGATG
>JASDQU010739284.1:21670-42035 GCA_032191745.1 Picea mariana | reverse complement strand
AAACTAGGGGGTTGGAGCCTCCTTCCAGTTGCAGCTGGAAAACAAAGGAAGTTGGTGCTTCCAATGAATGTAATTCTTCAAGACATATAAGAAAAAGCATTTTGTGGCTTTCTCCCGATTTGGGTTTCCACGTAAAACACTGGTGTATTGTGCATGTGTGTGTGATTGTTTATTTTTTACTGCTCATTATTGGATAATAATTCTACATTGATATAACATTTGAAGAAAAAGGATTAAAATTACGTTATTACTGATTCATCCCCCCTCTCAGTAATCCAACAGTTTTAGTTCAATAGAAGGATACTCCACCAAAAGATCCACCTAGGAGTTGACTACCATTCTGCAACAATTTCCTCATCTCAAGCTTTGAGGACGAGGTTGTTTTCAAGGGGGAGAGAAAACTATGGACCTAACCTCCCTAACCCCTCACGTTGATAGAAAAACATATTTTCCATTTAATAAAGGACGATATTAGTAAACAAGGCTTAATTAATAATTTGAACATGTCTAATGTAAGAAGACTTAATAGAATCTTCCACTTCTAGAAAGATCTTCCTATGGATTGTTCCTTTGAAGATAGATTCAGTATAAATAGGAGTAGAATGCATGAGAAATCCTTGTATTAATAATTCTTGTAATAGAGTGTTTCTCTACTGGAGGTTTCCCCCTCGAAGAGGCAAGTGAACATTGCTTTATATCAATAAAGGTATTATTTTCGGTGTTGTGGTTATCTACATTCTGTTGTTCCATTGGTATTTTATGCAGTATTTTTGTTTTCTTCTTAATATGATAGATCTGGTACCTAACACTTGAGTTCTAAACCTTGTACTTAGTGTCCAAGAGGTATCACTTATGATAAGTTTATGGCATGACAAATACCAAGGAAATCCTACGAAGTTATGCATGAAGTATCACTATTTCAATGTGCATAAACCTTCGCTTGCATATGATTTTGTATTGGCCTTTGGTAAGGTCAACCTTGTATGTGCATTGGTGTATCAAGCTTTGATAGGGTTGATATTAGATAATCATTTTTTTTAACTCTATCCTTTTATAAGAGTGTACGCATAACTCAAGTCATAGTACAATGCTAGCATTAGACCCAAGGTGTCATTTCAATGCACACACAATATTTGTTCGCTAACCATACCTTTATCTTTGTTTTGCAATAATAACATCAAAACATGGCATGATAGAGGGCAATGATGAAAACTAATCAAGCACCATATGCACATATAAACAATACTCTGTATATACATAAATTAGATCTACTTGTGAATGTCCTGTAACCATGTAATCATCATGAGAAATCAACAAACCAAAACCATAAACCATATGTGGGATTTTTATTAGAACCTAATAATAAAAAGCATGTGCCAATCATCCAGTGATTTGTAATATCACTAACCAAATAATAAATATACCACATATGTGATGACCATCCTCAACATGAATATATTAGAAACATCATGTAATCAACCATGAAACTCATACATTGGTTTGATTTAAGTACACACTAAGAGGATGACCCTATCCCTTCCTACAAGGGAACTTTGTAATCCAAGATATTTTATTCAATGACTATAACATGAATTGCATTAAAGAGCATGAACAAATCATATGTGCAAAATACATGAAGAAAGCATACACATGGACAAATAATGAGAATAAATAATTGCACAATACTTGATAATGGATTTTGTCCCAAGATGGACTACATCTTTAGGCCCACTTCTCAGTGGAGAGGCCTTTATATTATCTCAAGGAAATTGGAAAAAATGCATGGCCATACCTCAATTTTGGTGATTCCTTGAAAACCCACTACTCTCACTATCACTTCTAGGCCCCTCTTGGGCTACCTTCCTTGAAATTCATGCCACAACAGGTATACTTCCTGCGTTAATTACATTCCTACGTTGAAAATTGTGCCCATGGATGGGTGCAATGGATCCTCTTGTCGTCATATGAAAAACTATGGTTTAAATATTTTTGGATGCGGAGGTACCAACACGCCAAATTTGGCGCATTGGCAAGTGGCATGGTTAAGTTTGAGGGAGGTCCCATGGTCAAAATTGTGGGCCTCCTCATTGGGAATATGGTTATAATATTTTATCATATGGTTAAAAACCATATGCTATACTCATCCTATAGTTCAAAACTTCCCAGCATATTTAATTGATGTCCGCCAATGTTTTTGGCAGGTTTGGGCTCCGTCAGTTGGCTACAGGGTCCGGTGGCCCTTTTTTCAATTTTTATTTTTAGAACCTAGACCTCATTAGGCATCTGAGGGGTGCCACGTGGTGCCTCATGATTGGGCCACATGGCACGCCCTGATTGGATTCCATCCTACCCACTGTGCTACTGCGTGTCACCCTCCTGTGTTGTCGTGTGTAAGGCCACGTGTCACATTGTGATTGGGCCACATGGCAGTCTCTGTGTGGTGCCATGTGGCACACTTTTATTGGGCTATTTGGCATCCCAAAAATTACAAAAATAAGTGACACGTGGCACGCTCTGGGGACGCCATGTGTCCCTGCTGACGTCATCAGTACAGACTATCCTACTTGACTTTTTCCCAGTTTGATTGAAACTTTGACCAGTCATAACTTCTTCATACAGACTTGGTTTGAGGTGGCATTTGCATCATTGGAAATATATCGATGAGCTCTTCGACTTTGTGCCATTTTTTTATGAGATTTGAAGACTTCAATTTTTTTTCCTTTTGGATCCTCCTAGATCATTCCAACCCATTGAGAAGCTTTTGGACCTCCAAAAGACTTATCAATCAACAGATAGGTGAAGGAATTTCTCCCTCACTTTCCCCTTCTCGATCTAATGTATCTTTCTTGGATGTGTTCCTTTAAGGCCCACTCGAAGATATTCAACATCACCCCTGTGTGAAGTCCTTGTCATTGTGTCCAAGATGATATCTTCCTTTAACTCATCCAAGTATTTAGGAAAAAATCATCAACTAAAGGTACTAAAACACTCTCTCTTTGATCTATGATCATTGGAGGCTCATAAAGTTTCAGGTTCTCTACATTCACAACTGAGTATATCTGTGTATATGGGGTACATCTAGGTGGAAAGAATTTGTGCCAATCTTTTCTAAGATGGTCAAGGGTCCATATCTAATGGGCTTGATCTTATTTCCTTCACCCTTCACCCTTCAACATATCTTTGCTAATGTGAATCCATACTTGATTTCCAACCTAGAACTAATGATCAACTATGTGCTTGTGATCGTGGTCTTTGTACAATTCCTGACCCTTTTTCAATTGTTCTTGGACTGCCTGGTGTACATGTTGAATCCTCTAAATGAACTTGTGGGCTCTGTCTTCATCTCTTTTTTCACTTGAGTCAAAATCTTTCCCATATGTCAAGTCCAAGGGAGTCTTAGGTAGATACCCAAAACATGTCTCAAATGGTGAAATTTGGGTTGAAGAGTGCAAGGCTCAATTATATGCATGCTTAACATACTGTATCTGATCATCCCACAACTTAGGATGTTTGTTGCAGTATATTTGGAGAAAATGAACCATTGTTCTATTGATGACCTTTTTCCGTTCACCAGTTTGTGGATGGAAAGCAATACTCCTCTTTAGCTTAGTGTCCATCATTCTCCACAATCTTGTCCAAAACTCTCCAAGGAATCGAGAATCCTAATACAAGATAATGGATGTGGGCAGTCCAAATTGGACACATACATGTTGAAAGAAAGGATGATTAGTTTTATCAACAATGATCTTCTTTTTACATGACATCAAGATACACATATTTCTAAACCTATCCACTACTACATACAAGTAGTCATGACCCCTTTTCGACATAATCAACCCCCCTACAAAATCCATGGAGATACTCTCCCAAGGATGAGAAGGAATATGGAGTGGTGTGTACAACCCCAATTTTCTATTAGTGGGATTACAAATGCATAACACACCCATTTTCATTCATGGTTACAATCACTTTCATCCCAAGCATAAAACTTTTCAAATGTACTACAATCCTCTCTACCAAAAAATTCCCAAATACAAGAGAAGTATGAGCTCCTCTAATGACATGCATTTTTTCAATTGTAGGAATAAAAATTTTGCCCAAATGGTAGAGTAGCTTGTCCCACAAACAAAATTTCTCCACCTGCAAACCATGGATTATCCTCTCACACACATCTTTGAAGATTTCATAAATAACATATTGTTCAACATAATTGACATGAACTAAGGAATCATTATTCAAAACAATAGATGAAAAACCAGGAGGTATAGAAAGCATATCTTCTCTCATGGTATATGCACTAGAACTGGTCTCAATACTAAATGGTTGTTGAAGGTCAGGTAGAGCTAGCATTGGTGCAATATTGATATTTTCTCTCAAAGTGTCGAAGGCCCTTTGTTGTCTTCCTTCCCATTGAAAGACCTGTATCCTCTCAAGCATTTCATTTTTATGAAAAGGATCAAAAGAACAAAAAGCATTAGACTTATCAAGGTCTTTTGTTTTTACAACTTCAAGCAGAAGGTTCTTGCAATAATTTATAGCTCTCTTCATTTGGCATGCACTAACAAGTGATGAGTTAGCTTCTATGCTATGAGCTCTAAAAATATATTCCACTCCATCTTTTGTGAGATGGTATTTGTTCTCTTTTCGGAAGAAGATAGCTTTTCTGTCATAAATATAAGTACTCCCTAGTACAATACCATAGATATCCAAGGGAACAACATCCAAATCAACCTCATCTACCAATTTAGAAGCAATAGAAAACATCAATATACACTACCTGGTAACCTGAAGTTTTGCATTGCCATACACCAAACCAAGAGGGTAAGGTTTTTGGTGAGGTCTTGTGGTTAGTCCCAATTTCTTCATAATAGCTTCAGATATAAAGTTAACTTGTGAGTCTGGATCAAACAAAGTTTCCACTTTTGTGTGCTTTGTCACTTCTTCTTTTATCATTTTCAAGAGATGGAATCATAGAACTTGAAATAGCATGAGAGGAGACTTTACCTTGTACTCCAACTGTTGTGATTTTAATTTAATCACCTAAGTCGGAACCCAAGTCTTCTTGCACCGTAGCAACAATTTTTGCTTCCTTTTACCACCAAATTTCTTTGGTTTTAACTTTGGATGCAACATCCAATAGTGCTCATCGTCACACCCATCTTTCTTGCAATGAGTGCAAGAGGATTTTCCTTCCTCTTTCTTTGTTGTAGATTTGCTCTTATCCTTTCCTTTTCCTTTTCCTTTGAATTGGATTTCTGAATGATTGGATGGTTTTTCTTCTTGTACATTCTTTCCCATGCTTTCTAGATGAGTTGGTTGCACACACTTTTCATCTAAATTAGTGGGATTAAACAAAAAAAATGTGTGATGAATGTAACTGTGAAGTGCACCAATATATTTCATCAAAGTATTTGGAGAGTCTAAAGGAATATTCAATGCAAGTTCCTTTTTCCTAAGCTCTTCAGTGAAACTCTGAACATTTTGACCTTTAACCTGTCTCAAATTTTTCCATTCCATCATGGATTTTTGTACATGACCCAATGGGTAGAATCACTTTCTTAATGAAGAAGTAAATTCAGAGCATGAAGAAAGGAGTTTACCATTATGCTTGGTACCCTTTTGAAGTTTTCTCTCCCACCATACTAGGGCTATGCCTTCCAGCCAAAGAGAATCCAATTGGATCTTCACCTCTTCCTCTTCGATCTGATGTACATGACAGTAAACCTCGATCTGTCTAATCCAACTTTTCAACTTATCTACATTAACTTCTCCATTAAACATGGGAAAATCAAATTTGACATCTAATTTCAATAATGGATTTTTAAAATCATTTTTCTGATGATAATCATAATGATGAGAATGAGAGGGAGAAGAAGAGCTTGAACTTGAAAGAAAAGATGGAGGCTCAGCAGGGCCTCCTCTAATTCCCTAGTTCATTGAAGCATTATTCTCTGCTTTAGCTTCCTTATTCTTTTCCTTCTTTGCCACTCTCTTTTCATAACCTACAAACAATTTTTCTACCATATTTGACATCCGATAGAAAGCCTTGTGAAAATTCTTCTCATACTTTATACGAAGTTCTTCATCCCCTATTTTTCTTCTTCGAGTTGCACATCTAATCTCTGTGTTGAAATTCTTAAGTTTTCCTTCACCCTCTTTGAGCTTCACCCTAGTAAGCATCCACACTCACAATGTTGGTTGTGGAGCTTGATTATCTTCCTGATTCAAAGGTCTTTTACTTTCAGCCATGTTTATACCCCATGAAGTATTTACACCCTAGAAGTATGTACACTCTTCCACGCGAGGGAGTGCAGAGGGGGGGTACCCCCTCTACGGGATCTGGGGGGACTATCCCCTGGGTTGGGGGGTCTGGGGGCAAGCAGGCCCCCAGCGAGGGTTCGGGGGCGAAGCCCTCGAAGGAAAAATTGCCTTGTAAATGTATATTGTAATTTCATTGTAAATCTAGACCGTTCATTATAAGGTCATAGATCTAACGATAGAGATTATGTTAGGGTTGTTTTCCCTAGAAGGAAACCCTCTTTTATGAGGGAAATGTATTGTGGCTATGGTTGATGGCGAATATTGTATTCTGAGATAGGAGACTGTGTGAGAAAGAAGAAGAAGTTACAGCGGGTTTGTTGTAGGTTGTATCCCTTCATATGCTGGATAATAATAAAGGAAGGACCTGGCAATTTCTCTGGTGGATGTAGCCCACACTGGGTGAACCATGTAAATCTGTGTCTCTATTGTATTGTGTATCTTTTGTGTTTTTTTTCTGCATTTGTTTTATTTTATTGCTCCACGGTCTTGTTTTTATAACAACTGGTATCAGAGCAAAAGGTAACTCGCAGGAAAAGAGGGTTCCTGGTTCGAGTGGGAGCAATGTCAGAAGATGGAAAGTTTAGGGTCGAGAAATTTAACGGCCAAAACTACCATTTATGGAAGATGCAAATGGAAGACTATTTATATCAGAAGGATCTATTCCTACCATTGGGTGGAATAGTAAAGAAGTAGGCAGCTACGAAGGACGAAGAATGGGAGATTCTTGATAGAAAGGCTCTAAGAATGATACGGCTGAGCCTGGAAGCGTCGGTGGCTTTCAATATTTCCAAAGAAAAGAAAACGAAGGGTTTGATGGACGCATTGACCAAATTGTATGAAAAACCCTCGGCATCCAATAAGGTATTTCTAATGAAGAGATTATTTAATATGAAGATGTTGGAAGGTGGGTCTATTCCAGACCATTTAAATGATTTTAATATGGTTACTAATCAACTAAGTTCTGTAAAAGTGGACTTTGATGATGAGGTCAGGGCTCTTCTAATCTTATGCTCATTGCCAGAAAGCTGGAATGGCTTGGTCATGGCTGTAAGTAACTCTGTCTCTGGTTCAAATAATTTAAAATTTTATGATGTTGTTGGTGTTATCCTTAGTGAGGAAATGCGATGAAAAAGCACAGTTGAGACATCAGGAAATGCGTTGAACATGGAGAACAGGGGAAGAAAAAATGATAGAGGAAAGGGTTTTAGGAATCGTGGGAATTCTAGGAAGGGCAGATCCAAATCCAGACTTGGAAAGATAGAGTGTCGGAATTGTGGGAAGAAATTTCATTTGAAGAAAGACTACAGAGCTCCAAAGAAACAAAGAGATGGACAACAGAAGAGAAATTAGGAAGCAAATGTAACAGGTGATGTGTTACAAGATGCTTTGATTCTTTCTTTAGATAATATTTCTAAGTCTTGGGTAGTAGATTCAGGGGATTCATTTCATGCCACACCCCATAGGAAACATTTTCTAGATTATGTTCAAGGTGATTTTGGACAAGTTCATTTGGGTGACGATGCACCATGCAAAATTGTTGGAATGGGAAAGGTAAAAATAAAGCAACGCAATGGAAACCAATGGTTGTTGAAAGAGGTAAGACATGTTCCAGATTTAAGGAAAAATCTAATTTCAACATGGCAGTTGGCAAGTGAAGGTTGTATATCCATATTTACAGATAATATGTGGAAGGTCATCAAAGGATCATTGGTGATAGAAAAAGGAGAGAAGGTAGGTACATTTTATTTATGTACTGGTAATACTGACTCTTCTATCTCTTTAGCTTCTACAGGAGTGGATACAACACTGTGGCATCATAGTCTTGGACACATGAGTGAGAAGGGGATGTAGATACTTCACAAAAGAAATTTGTTGCCAGATCTTAAACAAATTGATTTGGACTTCTGTGAGCATTGCGTTTATGGCAAACAAAAGAGAGTCAAATTTCTCAGAGTCGGAAAAGAAAAGAAGAGTGAAAGGTTAGAGCTTGTGCATACAGATGTATGGGGACCAGCTCAGGTATCATCTCTTGGTGGCTCTCATTATTATATTACTTTTATTGATGATGCAACTAGAAAAACTTGGGTTTATTGCATTCGAAAAAAATCCTATGTTTTTGATACTTTTAAGAAATGGAAAGCTTTGGTTGAGAATGAGACAAGAAAAAAGTTGAAGTGTCTCAGATCAGATAATGGAGGTGAATATTGCAACAAGGAGTTTGACTATTACTGTTCATACCATGGGATTCATAGAGAGAAGATAGTTCCAAGAACACCACAAGAAAATGGTGTGTCAGAAAGGATGAACAGGACAATCATGTAGCGTGCAAGGAGTATGAGATTGCATGCTAGTTTTCCCTTACAATTTTGAGTAGATGTTGTAGATATTGTTGTTTACTTAATAAATAGAGGACCTTCAAGCTCTTTGGATGGTAGAATTCTAGAGGAGGAGTGGACAGGAAAAAAGGTAAACTATTCTTTTTTGAAAACTTTCGGTTGTGAAGCATTTGTCCATATTGATAAAGAAAATAGAACAAAGCTTGAGGCAAAATCCAAGAAGTGTACCTTTATTGGATATGGTATTAATGATTTTGGTTATCGCTTATTGGATTTTGAAAATAACAAAATCATTAGGAGTAGAGATGTCATATTCAATGAGAAGGTCATGTACAAGATCAGTTGCAGGGAAAGAAACAGGAAAAAGAAAAACAAGAATACACAGTGCTTGATGAGATCACTGAAAAAGAAATTCCAAAGGAACCAAAAAATCAAAATGTACAACAACAGGAGCAGTAGGTACCTTAAACACCTGCAAGTGTTGTTAGAAAATCTACCAGGTTAAGTATACCCCCTGAACTATACTCTACTTCATTGTATTATTTATTGTTGACTGATTCTGGTGAACCAGAATGTTATGAAGAGGCAATGCAGGTAGACACCAAAAGGAAGTGGGAGCAAGGCATGAAAGAGGAAATGGATTCCTTGGTAAATAACCATACTTGGGACTTGGTTCAGTTGCCTGCAGGAAAAAGAGCATTGCAGAATAAATGGGTTTACAAGTTGAAGGAAGAAGATGGAGGAGAAAAGTGGTACAAGGCTAGAATTGCTGTAAAGGGGTTTGCACAAAAGAAAGGCATAGATTTTGATGAAATGTTTTCTCTTGTTGTTAAAATGACTTCAATTAGAACTATTTTAAGTCTTGTGCCAGTAGAAGATTTTCATCTTGAACAGTTAGATGTAAAAATAACTTTTCTCCATGGGGATTTGGAGGAAGAGATTTATATGCAGCAGCCACAGGGGTATGAGGTCAAAGGGAAGGAGAATTTGGTATGCAGGTTGAAGAAGAGATTATATGGCCTAAAGAAAGCTCCAAGGCAATGGTATCTAAATTTTGACAGGTTTATGATAGAACAATGTTATAGTAGATGTCATTCTGATCATTGTTTTTATTTTAAAAAGATAGAAAATGGAAGCTTTATTATCTTGCTATTGTATGTAGATGACATGCTTGTTGCAGGGTCTAACATGTTGGATATAAATGTGCTCAAGAAGAAATTAGCCAATTCATTTGCGAGGAAGGATTTGGGTGCTGCAAAGAAAATCCTTGGTATGAGAATAACAAGAGACAGGAAAAATCACAAACTGACATTGTCTCAGGGTGAGTACACAGAGAAGGTGTTGGAGAGGTTTAGAATGCAGAATGCAAAACTAGTTAGTACACCTTTGGCCAACCATTTCAAATTAACTAAGGAAATGTGTCCCAAGACACAGGAGGAGATAGAATACATGTCCAGGGTCCCATATTCATCAGCAGTTGGCATCTTGATGTATGCAATGGTTTGCACAAGACCAGATATTGCACATGCAATGGGAGTTGTGAGCAGATATATGAACAATCCAGGTAAAGAACATTGGGAGGCCGTAAAGTGGATTCTTAGATACTTGAGAGGTACTGCTAATCATGCATTATGTTTTGGAGGTTCAGAAAATGTTCTACAAGGATATGTTGATTCAGATATGGCAGGTGATAAAGATAGCAGGAGGAGTACCATAGGGTATGTGTTTACTATAGGTGGAACAAAAATAAGTTGGATTTCAAAACTGCAAAAGGTTGTTGCACTTTCAACAACATAGGCAGAGTATGTTGTTTCTACAGAGGCTAGTAAAGAGATGATTTTGTTACAGAGGTTTATGGAGGAATTGGAAAGAAGTAAGAGAATAGCAGGTTGTACTATGACAGTGAGAGTGCCATTCATCTTGCAAAGAACTCAGCCTTCCATTCGAAGACTAAGCATATACAGTTGAGGTACCACTTCATATGATCCACCTTGGGAGATGGACATTTGAAGTTGGAAAAGATACACACTAGCCAGAATCCTGCAGACATGTTAACAAAGGGAGTAACCAGGGAGAAACTGAGTTCCTGCTTAGTTTCAGTTGGTCTTCAAGAATGAAGATGAAGATGAGAAATTTGTCAGGTCCAAGAAGGTTCAGAGTCCAACATATACAACAGCAATAGAGTTGTTGAGA
The DNA here is from genome assembly GCA_032191745.1 of Picea mariana. NCBI lineage: Eukaryota > Viridiplantae > Streptophyta > Pinopsida > Pinales > Pinaceae > Picea > Picea mariana. Next base: position 31,185 of record JASDQU010739284.1, on the reverse strand, counting down.
TCAATCTCCAAGTGGGAGATTGTTGGTTGTGGAGCCTGATTATCTTCCTGATTCAGAGGTCTTTTACTTTCAGCTATGTTTATACCCCATGAAGTATTTACACCCCAGAAGTATGTACACTCTTCCATGCGGGGGAGTGCATAGGGGGGGTACCCCCTCTGCAGGGTCCGGGGGGGCTATCCCCCCAGCTGGGGGGTCTGGGGACAAAGCCCCCGAAGGAAAAATTGCCTTGTAAATGTATATTGTAATTTCATTGTAAATCTAGACCGTTCATTATAAGGTCACAGATCTAATGATACAGATTATTTTAGGGTTTTTTGCCCTAGAAGGCAACCCTCTTTTATGAGGGAAATGTATTGCAACTATGGTTGATGGCGAATATTGTATTCTAGGATAGGAGACTGTGTGAGAAAAAAGAGGAACTTAGGGTTTGCAGTAGGTTGTATCCCTTCATATGTTGTATAATAATAAAGGAAGGACCTGGCAATTTCTCTGGTGGACGTAGCCCACACTGGGTGAACCACGTAAATCTGTGTCTCTATTGTATTGTGTATCTTTTATGTTTTGTTTCTGCATTTGCTTTATTTTATTGCTCCATGGTCCTATTTTTCTAACACACAATTTAAGTCAAACAACACTGCTTTGATACCAACATGATGCATGATCCTTTATTCAATGACTATAACATGAATTGCATTAAAAATCATGAACAAAGCATATGTGCAACATACATGAATAAATCATACACATGGAGAAATAACGAGAAGAAACAATTGCACAAGACTTGATAATGAAGTTCATCCCAAGATGGACTATGTCTCTGGGCCCATTTTTCAGTGGAGAGGCATTTATATTACCTCAACAAAATTGACAAAAATACATGGCAATACCTCAATTCTGGTGATGCCCTAAAAATCCACTGCTTGGATCCAAATTATGAATGCACTAGTGGAGCCGTGTTGAGAAATCGTGCAAAATGACTATAATTTCATAAAATTTCGTCACTGTCACTTCCATGCCCCTCCTAGGCTCCCTAACTTGAAATTTGTGCCACAACGGTCATACTTTCTTCATTAATTACAAACCTGCATCTAAAATTGTGCCCATCGATGGGCGCGTCGGATGATCCTGTTGTCGGATGGAAAACTATGGTTTAAATAATTTTTGGAGGAGAAGGTACCAACATGCAAAATTTGGTGAATTGGCAAGTGGCATGGTTAAGTTTGGGGGTGGTCTTGGGGTCAAAATTGCGGGCCTCCCCATTGGGAATATGGTTATAATATTTTAGTATATGGTTAAAAACCATATGCTATATTCATCCCTCCATTCAAAAATTCCCTCCATATTTAATTAATGTTTGCTAATTTTTTGGTGGGTTTGGACTCCATCAGTTGGCTGCTAGTTAGTCTAGCTACCGACTTGTTTGATGGCCCTTTTTTTAATTTTTATTTTGAGACCCTAGCTCTCATTGGGCATCTGAGGGGTGCCACATGGAACCTCATGATTGAGCCATGTGGCATGCCCTGATTGGATGTCATCCTGCCAACTATTCTACTGCATGTCTCCCTCCTTTGCTACTGTGTGTCAAGGCACGTGTTGCATTGTGACTAGGCCACGTTGCAGTCTTTGGGTTGTGCCACATGGCATCTCCTAGGAGTGCCATGTGTCACATTTTTATTAGGCCATTTGGAAAACCAAAAATTTTGGTGACATGTGGCACACTCTGGGGCTACCACATGTCACTGTTGATGTCAACATGACGTCATGATGATGTCATCAATATAGACTACCTTCCTTGACTCTTTCCCAGTTTAACTGAAACTTTGATTGGTCATAACTTCTTCATACAGACTCAGTTTGAGGTGTCATTTTCACCGTTGGAAATCTCTCGACGAGCTCTTCGACTTGGTGCCATTTCTCCTGAGATTTGAAGACTTTGAATTTTTAGCCTTTTGGATCCTCTTAGATCACTTTTACAGGAACATGATAAATTTCTAAGGTAAGGTAAATCCATTTTGATCATCATGGCATATATTGAAACACAAATTTCAAACATGCATATGTTTTGTTGCAACACTTCACAATCAATCTATATTGAAGTTTTAACATATCTTGGGTCAACAAATTCTACTATACAATTATGCTTGTCATCACTATTATCATTATCATTATCATTATACCAAGACATGATAATGCACAATGATATATACACATCCGTGCACAAAAGTAGATATTCACATTAGTGCAAAATAGTTGATAATTCACACCATTGGTTTTAAAAATTTTGATAGGCATCGATGCTTTTAGAATATCTTAAACGTGCCAATGTGTTTTATGTATAAAATAAACGCCAAAGTTTTCAATGTGTATAAAACACATCGGTGTGCACTAAATATGTGTACATCAATGCACCTTATTTTTTTAAACATACCAAGAAAAAACCTCCATTACGACCTTTGGCCACCCAAAATTTTAATTTTTCGTTATATTAAACATGCACTAAATCCTTTGCTAAAGCCTTCACTATTAATAGCAAAGGTTTTAGTGAAGGTTTTTTGAAAAAATTTCCCAATATTATCACACTAAAAAACTCCTCTAAAACATCTACTATGTGATGTTTTCTTTGTAGTGTTTGAAAATAGACTAGCCTCTAACCAAGTCAAGAAAGTGTGATGCAGGTTGGGATCTAGAACCATAGAGACCCAAAGAACACAACCAGTCAATCTTGACCTCGATGCTAACATCAACAAAAATATAAAGAGAAAATCCTATGATTAGAACCAAACTCTAGAAGAAACCTCCAATTCAATGAAGACTAGAGACACTTAAATCACAACACCAGAGCCAAACATCAAAATAAACCCTAGAATCATTTAAACCTTGATTATTCCATCTTGATCCTAACAACACACTTAAAATAAAAAATGCACCAAACAAATCATAGCTAAAGGAACTAGGGAAAACTAAAACACAACATAGTCACAACGATGTCAATAGTTCCATCATACTACTCCCTCTTAATGCTAGTCATTATAGAGCCAAGGACCAAAGACTTAAGAAATCGAAGGACTAGAGCCAACCACCAAAAGAAACCCTAGAATCAATGAAGACCATAGGCACAAAATCACAAGACCATAGACATGGAGCCAATGGAGACATCCATAAATCTAAATATTAGAAGAAACCCTAGGATTGGACTACAAGAAACCCCAAAATCATGGGAAAATGGTAGGAACCAAGCCATGACACTAGAAACAACCTTGAAATAATTAATCATAGATCCAAAACCACATTGCCAATTTGAGCTTCCACAAAACTAAGATGATAATGCTAACATCCACATAGACAAGCCCTTTGTTTCAATTGAATCCATGCTAACATCCTAATGCTTCATTGACATACCATCTGATATTCCCTATCCTCCACTAGTGTTGCACTGACCATACAAAATCAATGAAATTGTTTCTTTTCACTCGTGTTCAACACAGTGAACACCACTCCATTTACACCCTCATTTTCCTCCCATAAAATCCGATGACATGAGGACTAGAGTGTCAATGGATTGCGAGGCAAATACATCCCCACGCCAAAAAAAAATTGAAACAAGGTAAAGGCCTAAAGTTTCTCCAAATATTTGCATGTTTGTCTGAGCAATCTACTAATTGCTATAGTTCATTGCGATGAATAACAATTATCACTTCTTTTAATTTAGGACTGATTTAACAAGTGGACAAACTCATCTTTTTTGTGAGTCCAATTGTTTTAAGGCAAAGTTCTGGCTTATCCATTCATTTTTTTCAAAATTTGAACGTCCTAGATCATTTTAAAATGGGTCAAAGCACATAAAAGAAAAGTTCCATTATCAAAGTTACCATCAATCAAGTGGGACATTCATTTTTTCCATTTATTCACTTACTTTGATTTATAATGACATCTGGATGCCTTCTACAATCTAATTTATAATGTGACGTGGTTTTTCTACTTTAAAAATTGTAAATAATTTTTTTGCAACAATTAATATGATTATAATATATGGTTTCATTTTGAAAGTTTTCTTTCGATCTATGTCAGCTGGCATTAATACCATTGTTCCATTTCCATCTCATATAACACAAATGTTGGGTGTCATTTGAACAAGGATAAATCTTGTCCCCTATACACTTGCCCCTATAATTTTTTAAGCAATGGTTGTACGACCACCCTGACATGGTTTTATGCGTACACATATAGACACTATAATGCCAACATGGTGATATGATCAGAATCAACATATAACACTAATGTTATAGCCAGACCCATATGCAAGAAAATACACCCTACAAGCATACGATGTACATACAAGCTTAAAAACCCACAGATACAGGGGTTTGACAACAACTGCTATCTTTGACCACATCACTCGACCACCATTCTTAGCAAGGCCCTATCAAATCCAATGACATGAATATGAGAACACTAATAAATAATGATATATATACATTTTTCCAAAAAAATAAAAAACCAAAAATCCAAATATTGAAAAGACCTAAGTTTCTACCAATTATGTGCTTGTCCCTATGTAGCTATCCTAATCAAAGGAAGGGACTAACATTTATCACTTCTTCCACACCAATTTAATTTATGTTATCATTTACCTTTAACGGTATAATTTAAGTGACAACCAATTATCCCATCATTGAGGATAAGTCGGCTTCCTTGGTGTTATCTACCAGATCCTATAAAATTTGGAGATTAGCTCAATTTGTTGTAACAAATTGGTTGAATTAAGAGGCAACAATAAACGAATTAGTTTTAGGAGGATTGCTTAAATATGTAAGATCGATAGGCAGATATTGAGCAAGGGGCTTCAAGCCCTCTCTCAGGCTTCCATTTTCCTATGGTTGTTGTAATCTATTGGCTCTTTCTTCTAATAGAATGATTCTGCCATTGTCCCGTGGATGTTTCCCTCATGTGGTGAAGGAGAGTTTTACCACATAAATCATGTTTTCTATGTATGTTTTATCTCTGATTTTTTTTTGTGTGTTTATGATCTCTGTGGGTAAATGGTCTAACAAGTGGTATTAGAGCGTTGGGTTAAAGAGTATCATAGCATAGGAGACAAGAAGACATAGAGGATAAGGAGGTTGAGAGGGTAGACACGGATGCAGAGACTAAATCAAAGGAAGTTGTAGAGAGTGGAAGCTCGATGGTGGTTGATGGCAGTGACTTCAAGTGCCTGGGCGGTGGATTTCAGGACTATATCAAGGTGGTTGAATTTTTCCAATGCAATGTTTTCATGTCGGAAAGCAGGGTGTTCCACCATTGCAATGGCTTTTAGTGTCCATTGTTAGATAACATAAGTTCGTGGTCTGGCATGGGTAGGCACGAAGACCGCATTTTCTCTGCATGGTGGAGGACAACGTTGAAAAGACATCCATTGAAAGAAGATTGGTGAAGGTAGGGAGTTGAAAACCCTTGTATAATCAATAGGATCAAGATCACAGTCATGGATTTAGATGTGGAGAGGAGACATCGACTGGAGAGCTGTAAATCCAAGGCACAGTGGTAGACAAGTGATCGGGGTCTTGCCTACAAATGAGAAGCCGTAGCGAAATCATCTATATCTTTGTAGATCGTTGCCTAAGTAAGAAGTGGAAGCCACAGATGGACTATGCCTTGGAACTGTGACCACGTGATCGGGATTAAGACAATAGATTGAGGCTGAAATATCGAGCAAACGTAATGTTGATGATGACCATTAGGAAGCCGTCTTTGTATGAAAGGTATCCACTGGGGAGGTTGACTAGCTACCCATTGAGGGTGAAGGTCGACTAGGCAAACGGGCCCTCTTCGAGACGTTGTCAAGTAGATTCTGGATGAGCGTTTGTGGTGAGGAAGGTCATGAATGAGATATGTGTGCATGTCAATACATTGCGAGTGGGTCGACTGCCCCAGATGCCTTGATGGTGGGAGGAGGTGGCTGCAGAACATGTAGATCACCAGACTCACTAAATCCGTGTGATTTAAGAGGCAATATAAAATATCTCTGATACATGTTTGATGAGATCATCGATTGGAAATAGTTCAACAGAGAAGAGGTTGTGATAACACTTGGGAAGTGTGTGCTATTTGCTGGAGGCCCTAGTTGCCATTGACGAGGAAGAGGGTGTCTCTGTTCTGAATAGTAGATGATTTTTTTTTGGTGTGTTGAGTCTAATTAATCCACGAGCACAAGGCCCGCATCTTGAATTTGGGAGATGGATCTTGGAATCATTGTGAGCTTGGTATATGGTAGTGGTCAGGGACGAAAATACCTGATCGACGTGAAGCTAAGTTGAAGGAACTGCACATCTGTTGTTATTGGTTACCGCAAGTTGGAGCCATGATGTATTGAAGTCGTCGATAGGCTATGAAGGATGATGCCTGATCTGGTGAGAGGTCGTAAAGGATGGATTTATTCTTGCAGAGACACGATTGAATTAAAGGTGGAGCATGACATGATTACAATAGAAGAGCGTCGGAGGAGCCAAGGCCCAGGGTGACTGCTTGCTGGACAAAATCTAGGTAGAGATTGTTGTGTGTGGATGATTCACTGAATTGCTCGATGGACATTGTTTCTTTATAGGTTATGCACGAGGAATCGACGCTGATCTTGATATCTATGTATCCGTTGAAGTGCATATATATAGTTTTCCAGTTGCATACGAGCTTTGCCAACATCTTCAAAGGTTTGAAAACAAAGTTTTTTATGTGGATTCATTGATATTATGGTGAGGTTGCTACAAAGATTTGAAGGACTTGATTAAATCAATTGGAAATCTAAGATCCATGAGCTGCGAAAGATGCGTAACTCCAGTGGAGCAGTTTTCGTTGTTTGAAGGAGTAATTGGCCTTTTTTTAATGGAGGATAAGATGTTGGATCCTTGCACACTACAAAGGCATCTTTGATGGTGGTCGGTTATAAGTTTTCCCATGGACACCGTATTCTTGTGGATGATTGTGTATTTTAATACCATTTACAAGAAGTTGTTATTTTCCAAGATCAGGTCCAGCCGATGTCATGTTTTTGAGCCTGCATGAAGAGATAAACTCTAGTTGATAATCTTGGAGAATAGGTTTTGGAATCCATGGTGAATGGAAAACAAGATTGGCATGATGAGGCAGAAATCAATCGCAGTGTGGTGAGGATTCAAAGACATCAACTTGATGGAATTGCAAAGATACAACCACCTAGAGATCCGTTTATTATGAGAAATGGGTTGTTATATAAGATTGATTATCGATGTTTATCCATAATGCAAATTTATCCAGATGAGTGGTGACCATCGTTGTTGTATCCGGAAACCATTAAGTTATGTTAATACAGAAAACCTATGTGATCGGTGGGTTGCAGTCCATAGAGTTTGCAGAGACCAACAAATGTGATAGGAAGTGTCAAATGTTGGACGTGATCCCGGTTTGTAGACATATTTTCTATGTCAAGTGAGTAGATGCTTGGTTCTTTCGAACCTGCGTCTGGAGGAGCCTAGTTTGCAAGGAGATGAAAGATGATGGCTTTCGACTAGGGTCAAACACTTTTATTTCATCGGTGGTCTCGCTGGAGCCATCGATTATAGAAGCCCAAGGGATTATTCTTTGTAGTTGTGTGTGTGCTCTTCTAGATGTGGTGACAACCGAATGCGTTAAAGGCTGCACAAGAGGCAGCATGATGGTGGGAAGTGACCCAGTCAAGTCCTCGAAGGGACATCCTAGTGACTGCAAATGGCATACAGCCAACGAATTCCATCATATGGAAGGGATCAATACTTTGAGGATTGAGGATGGTTGTAGAGATCTGACCAAGAAGCACCAGTGGCAATTACAAGTGTGGTCTATATGGGCCACAGGAAAATCCCTATTGGGAGAAACTGTTTTTGTGAGACAATGGTTCAGTGGAGTCATGTTGGCAGCATGTCTGGAATGTGTTTAGTGGAGGAGTTTGCATTGGAAGGCCTGACGACATGGAAAATGAGTTTTCTAGATCAAGTGGCTACATATTGGCCAAACAAAGCCAAGAAAACTATGGGATAAGATGTATCCTCAATATCAGTAGGTGGAATAGGCCTATTTCAAGTTTGTGATAATATTTCCAAGAACCTTTGCCACAACGTCCTGAGTGGAAATGAAGGAGATGACAATAAGCCAGTTAAGAGATGATCATTGTCGTAAAGTGAGGTGAATGCTCAGGTGGAGTTACTTCTGGAAGGATACGAGTTGCGATTGTAAGGGATATGATATGTGAAGAGAGTCGTTGAACTCTGCAGTGTGTGGAGGATCTCTAAAGAGCCAGAGCAAGAAAAGGAAGATGCGTTGTTCTGTGTTCCTCCTATAGTCAGGAAGGCACGGTAGGCTCCAACTATGGTGGTGGTGCTGATGCTAAATGGAAGTAATTGTAGTAACAGTAAAAGTAATGTTACTATGTGAACATTTATTATTTTTAATGGTTGTAAAAAATTTGAATTAGCATGTAATTAGGCATATGGTTGTAAGACCTTGTTAGGTATGCATACCCCTCTTTTCAACCGGTTAAGTCTAGACATAGACATAGGTGATAGGGGGTGGGTTTTGAGTCATGTTAGTTCCCCGTGGTTTGATGTCCATGATATTACATGTAATGAAGCCTATTCATAGGCAGAAAAAATCCATTGTACATTGGCCTAGAAGTGAGAAGTGAAAGCTCATTTGGTCAGTTTGGATGTATTTGGTCAAGGAGATGTTCATGTTAAAATGGAGCATAGAGACCCCATTGCAAGGTGCCTGGAGGTGAGCTAGTGTTAAGCTCACTTGGCTGGCTTCATAAGTTTTTTGGTGAAAATCTCGAATACAATATTCGAGGTGGAGCACTGGAGGTGCTCAAGATCACAACATAAGAGTTGTTTGCAAAGCTCAAGTTATCATTGTATGGCCTGAAATGCACATCATGCAATGATACAAGATGTTTGATTCCTTCATGGTGAGATAGGTTTTATAAGAAGTGGGAATAACCATTGAGTGTATGCTATTCACTATCTTGGTGTTTAATTGGTTGATGATATGCTTGTAGCAAGCACAAGCATGGTTAAGATAAACGGTTTGGCTCAATTGGACAAGACGTTTGAAATGAAGGATCTGCGAGCTGCAAAACAAATCTTGGGCATTGAGATACATAGAGACGAGGAAAATGATAAAAGGATATTTATGAGATTCGGTATGAGCCTTGTGAGACTGGTAAATGTCTCTTTAACTTTCATTATAATCTTTCTTCAAGGCAATGTCCTGGTTATAAGGAAGAAGGAGGGTATGTCTCGTGTACAATATGCTAGAAGTAAGTATATGTTTGCAATGTGAAGATCAGATATTTCACTTGCAGGGAGTTGTCAGTGGTCACATGATAAATCCAGGTGGAGCAGTGAAATGGGTGCTTCAGTTTTGAATGCACTATTATCGCCTATCTTAGCTTGCAAGAAGGTGATGAATGGACAAGGCATGGTATTAGGTAAATTGTTTTTCAAGGTGGA
>JASDQU010739284.1:7541-20328 GCA_032191745.1 Picea mariana | reverse complement strand
CCAATCTATGATAATCTTAGAGTCCCCAACTAGTTGTATCCTATTTATCTTTTTGAAACATTTAAAATAAAGTATACACCACAGAGCAAGTAGTTCCCCCTTTGTGTTAGTACCATTACCACAAAACATCTTCAATCTGAACATTCTTAAAATTGGACATTTTATTATAGCTCCAACCCCACATTTTTCTCCTCTTTCTTGTGAGGCTCCATCAAAAAAACCAACTGTCATATCCCAATCTAGTATATGTGGTCTATCAATACTACTACCCTTACCCGCCATATGAAGTTTTGTTTCTCCCATATCTTGAAGTATATTGTTGCACACTTTGTACCTATTAGGGAGTCGATCTTAAAAAATTACAAGATTCCTATGTTTCCATATCTCCCAACAGATAACACTTGGCAACTCTTTGGTATTATCCTTCTTATTTACCCAATTATGAAACAATTCTCCAATCTATATTCCTTCCCAATTGTTTGTACACTTTAATTTCTTTAGTATATTATACCATATGTCTTTGGTAAAATCACAATCGAGAAAAGGATGTTTCACATTTTCCTCTTCATCCCCATAGAGAACACATTTACTAGGCCCTACAAAACCTCTTTTCACCAAATTATCCCAAGTAAGTATTTTATGTTCAAGCATTAAATAGGTAAAAAGTTTGATTTTTAAAGGAAGCCGCCATTGCCAAAGTTTAGTATACCAGAAATTTGTATCTACCACCCCCTCCACCAATAATTGCACTTCATATGCCTGCTTTGCATTAACCTGTCCCCTCTTTGTATCCCATGTCCACAATAAAGTGTCTTTTTTAGTATTTAAATCAAAACCTGGTCCTACTAAACCCTTAACAAAGTTATTACATTCCACTAGTTTTTCCCCTTCCAATCCTAATGTCTCGGCCTTTTTCCATATTGTATGTATCGAATCCTCCAGTTGCATATCTCTAGCTTGTGCTAGGTACTCTATACCCTGTGTCTTCAAAGTCTATAAAGATTATTTGTCAATTGTTAATATCTATGTGCCCCAACCATTGGGTCTATTCCAATTCTGATATCTCTCCTGTTACTAGGTTTCCATGCCATCCATTATGACACTATGTTGAAGGAAGAAGTAAGTGCTCTCCAAATATTTGAAATTCCGAGCCAATTTTTCCTTCCTTCCCTAAACCATTCCATCACCGATTTCTTTCTGAGATATTTTTTAAGTATTACCCCATGCCATAGTCCAAGAACCATTAGACCCCTCCACAGACTTTTTGCTGCTAAAGCTTTCCCAAAAATAAAAATATTTTTGATACCCCAGCCACCCACCTTCTTTAGTTTGGCTATCTTTTTCCAGCTAATCAGATGTACCCCTTCTTTTAACTTTTTCCCCGTCCACAGAAAAATGAACATCCCTCTTCTAATATTATTTAGAGTACATTTAGGTATATTAGCTAAATATTATAGTACACTGGAATACTTTCAAGTACATATTTTACCAGTATAACCCTTCCTCCTAAACTTAGCCACTCGTGACTCCAATTTGAAATTCTAGCTTCAAATTTCTTCTCCAGCGAGCTCTAATCTGACTTAATATAACAATTTGGTTTGAGAAAGACCCCGATATATTCAAAATCTTCATCAGTTGGTTTTGTCTCAAATGGCATAAATTCCTTCAATTCTGTAAGTTCCCCTGTAGTCCACCCAACTTCTAGAAAAGATGATTTCTATGGGTTGAAGGCCATGCCTATAGCTTTACAAAATAGTTCCAAAATATTCTTATAAACTTTCCACTCCTCTATACTACCAATCTCAAAGAGAATTATATCATCAACAAACATCAGAGGTGTAACGTTTATCCCTCTTGCCACTGGAATACCTTCTATATTCTTTTCCAATACCTGTACCTTTATAGCTCTACTCAAACCTTCTACAATTAATAGAAACAGTAAGGGTGATAAAGGGCACCCCTGTCTTAGACCCCTTGAGCTTTTGAAGAATTTTGTAGGCTTACCATTTACCAACATTGCAAATTTTGATGATGTCACACACCCCATAATCCAATCAATAGCTTCCAAACTCAATCCCACCTGAAGAAAGACCAACCTTAGGAAGCCCTAGTCAACTCTGCCATATGCCTTTATCAAATCTAATTTTAGGACCAAGGCTTTGATGTTTTTCACCTTGATACTATATAGTGCTTCCTGTATAATACCAACAGTATCAGTGATTTTCCTTCCCTCAAGGAACCCAAATTGTTCCTTTGATATACCATAAGATAAGAATATTTTAATTCTGGAAGCTATAATTTTAGTGATAATCTTGTACACTAAGTTGCACAGGGCAATTGTTCTAAATCCTCCAAAAGAATCTGGAGTATTACTCTTAGGTATAAGAGAAAAAGATGTAGCATTTAAAGCCTTAGATACCCATACTTTCCTCCTCGACTCTTCTACCATTTCCAAAATTTCATTTCCCAAGATGTCATAAAATGCTAGAAAAAATTCCACTGTCCAACCATCAGGGCTAGGACTTTTTGAGCCTTTAAAACCTTTTAAAGTTTTCAAGATTTCTGCTGAAGTGACAGGCTCAGTCACTCTGTGACTATCCTCCTCTGTAAACATCCTTGGATAATTCTTTAAAATTGCTAATTGATCAGTGATGTAGAGATTTGACTGTGCCTTATATATATTTTGAATGTACTCTACAGCTTCCAATTGTAAATCTTGATTACCTGTTATCATTGTACCATCTTCCTTACTGATCTCCCAAATAGTATTATTTTGTTTTCTGGAGTTTGCAAATGCATGGAAAATTTTTGTATTGCTATGCCCAACTGCCAACCAATTGATCCTACTCTTCCGCCGCCACGTTTCCTCCTCCTGTCTCATGAGAATAAATTTTTTATTCTCTTTTTCAATTACTATATCCTTATCTTCCTCCTTTTCAAAGCCCCCTGGATTATTTGTATATAAAGACTCTAGTTCCTCTTCTAGTTCTTTCAATTCACCCCTTGCTTCAATCTTTTTCTTCCTTTCCCATTTTATCACCAATCCTTTGAGAATTTTTAACTTTTTTGCTAATGAATCCATAGGATTTAGGATCTTTGCTCCCAAGATTCCATCCCAGTGGTCTCTCACAAAATTTACTACCTCTGGTTCCTCCAGCTAAATAGAGTTAAATTTGAATGAATAACTAACTTTTTCTTGTTCTAGTTCCAAGTGTAGTATCACAGGCACATGATCTGATATCTTTAGATGAAATAAATAGGTTCTATACCTCATCTCTGACAAAGCCAGGTCCTTATATATTAAAAATATATCCAATATCTTGTCTATATAATCCTGCACCCTTCTACCATTCCTCCAAGTGGGAAGTTGTAATGTCCCCAAGGTCGAGCCCGTTGTAAATCTTGGTTATGAAATGAATTGTAAATATGTTTTATACGCTGGTGAGCCAAGTTTATATAAGTTGGTAGGCTTATGTGATTGTTAGGCCAGAGAGCCTAAGGGTTGAAGGCCAAGAGCCTGATTTTGTACATGTATCAATGAAGAACATTAATAAAATATAAACACCACCGTGTGTAGACCGACCACGATGAATGAGTGATGGAGGACTAAGATTCCACAAAGTGGGCAAGGAATTAGAGGTTGGAAGGTGGGAAAATGGGGCTAAGTATTGAGCCTAGGGACTTAAGTCCTTGGGGAATAATATTTTAATATTATTCTGAAAGACATGTGAATATTACATTTTTACCCTAAGTTCTTTTGGAATTACATGTGACTTCAAAATGGTGGAAGGAACACACACTGATGGAAGCATGCAGCTTCACAGATGACAAGTGTCAACCCAAGCACATGCAGATAAAACTACTGAGTTGAGCCGTGATGGGGATTCCTCCTCCACTCTACCCGACCGTCTAAACATAAATGGTCTGACCTCTGCAAGAATACCCCGGTGCATCTTTTGAACCATATGCCTCGTCCAACTCAGGAAGAGACCTCGTGCCATTCTAAAACCGGGGGAATAGTCTGTGTTGATTTTAGGAAAGCCAAGACACCCTCTGTCTGAACAGATCGAGCTTGTATGTGGAATCTATGTCCCCAAGCCATAACCGCAAGACCATATCATCATTGTTGAGCCTGTTGGAAAGCCCGTGTCTGTTTTCCCCACTGGCTGTTGTGGCCACGCAGTGCTGGACTGCGTATGGCTTGTTGGCTGGTTTGTACAACACTCTCTCCAAGTGAGAGAGGTGGTTGAATCAGAAAAACAGGTTGCTTGGCCTGTGAGCGACTCTCTCCAGGTGAGAGAGTGTGCAGATAAGGGAGAGAACTTTTGGAAGGAACCATGTAGCTACCACAGAGCTCTGAGACTTCTGGTCCAGTCTGTTGCTGAAACCCAAGGCAAGGGAGGTTAGCAGCCGAAGGACTATCTAGGTGACAGAGAAGGTGTATACTCCTGGGGTGGAACAGGCATGTGGGGAAGGAGAGTCTGTGGGTGGTGGGTATGAGGGGTTCATGGGAGAGAATCCCTTCCTTGTGATTGTGTGTTTTCCCTGTAACCTTGGCCTAGCCTAGGATTCCTTACCTTGGGGTGGAGCTTAGTCCCAGCTCGGGGGTGACTCACTGCTGAGCTTGATGAGTAGTGTGGTTTAAGGATGGGAGGTTCGTGGAAGGCCTGCACGTGGTTGGTGGAATTACCACAGTTTCAAAGATAATTACCAGACGATGTTCTAATTACGTTTCTGCATGTCTATGTATTTAAATTTATCATGTATTATGTTGTGCATTTGGATTAATGTTATTGCCATGGATTATTTATGTTAGTAATAATTCTTATGCTTACTCTGAGATTAAATGTATTTCTTGCTTAAATGCATGTGGATTATATAATGCCTATATGAGTTATGTAAAAAAGTGGTGTTACAGTTTGGTATCAGAGCCAAGGTTTCGACACTGTGCGTAGATGGGCCAGTTGAGTGGTCTTTGGACCGAGGGTGTGAGGAGAAATTGTGTCTGGAGGACCAATTCCGGACCTTGGAATGATCTAGAGTGTCAAGGAGTTACTTGACCGTGCCTACAAACTCAGGAGGTATAGTGATGTTGTGAAACCACAGCCGGTGTGGTCTATGGCCACAGGGAGAGAAGACTCCACACCAGAAGTGATGAAGCCTTAGGATCTATTCAGGAGGGAAGGCGAACCCTTATGATCGTCGGATCTGGAAAGTGTACGTAGTATTTTAAAACTCTTTGGAGTTGCACAAGAGTGTGGGAATCGCGATACGCGAACTCCTAAAAACCCGAGAAGATCTAGATTGTAGATCTGGGAGGAAGGCTCGACCATTAGATCTGGCGGAGTTGCGCTCGAGTTAGTGGCAAAAACCTTTCGGATTTCGCAAAGTCAGGAGATGGGAAGTGAGGGAGGGGAACACCTCCGAAACCCAAAACCCGAAAACCCGAAACGATCTACACCATAGATCGTAGGAAGGGAATTGACCATAGGATCAAGTTGACGAGTAAACTGTAATTTCAGGATTTTGGCAAACGGAAGTTCGAGATATGGGATACATAGACTCCTGATGCCCGAAACACCAAAAAGATCTGCGTTATAGATCTGAGAGGGGACCTAACTATTGGATTTTTGCTTGGAATGGACGTTGGTGCATGGATGTGTACCACGTGCCATAGAATTGAAAAGACAGGTGAGAGCGATGGACCCAAAGACGTCACCGATGGAGACGTAGATCCTCCAGAACGTGCCACGCGCCCCTGCGGTTAAGGGCGACAACTGTGATGTGGGGTCGGAGAATAAAGTAAATTAGAATTTCAGATTTTAAGGATTGTAGTGACAAGGAGTTAGGAGTCACTGCATAGTGAACTCCCGGGTCCCGAAGTCCCAAAGCCATTGGAGACTGAAGAACCGTAACAGGTTTTAAGGGCGACAGCTGTGTTGTGGGCCTAGAGAGCAAGGAAACTGAAATTTTGGATTTCGGGGATTGTAGCGACAAGAAGTTAGGAGTCACTGCATAGTGAACTCCTGGGTACCAAAATCCCGAAGTCCCGAAGTCTTGAAATTTGCAGAGCCAAACAGAGCTCAGAAAACTTTGTGAAGTCAAAACGTTTTTCTTGTTCATGTTGGATTATGAATGTTGTAAGTTTTCTTGAAGGTTTAAGGGCATGAAAAACATCGGATTGATTGCACATTATGTGTGCAGAGTTCAATGAGTGTCAGGACAGCCAAGAATAGACGCCGAGTAAGGAAATGGAAGAGGTGCAGAGTGCCTCCATTTCAGAGGATGAAAGAGAAGGAAAGGATGTCAACTTGGGAGTCGAAGGAACAAACTCTAATGGGCACGGAAAAGAGATAGATAAAGAAGGACGTATGATGAAATTCATTGAAAAATTGCAGAAAGATGCCCAGGCTCGCCGAGCTGATAGCCAAAAGCTCATGAAAATCAGGGATCGGCAGGGTGAATTCAACTTAAAAATGTTGAAGAGCCTGGAAAGAATAGAAAAGAAATTGGAAAAAGAGAGTGACACCAGCAGATCAAGAAGTGTCAGAACCCATGAGAGGAGAAGAATATCGAGGAGTGGTAGCAGACATTACCGTCTCTCCCCGAAGCATTCTAGCAAGGAAACACATAGTAGTTCAAGCCCGTCCCCTACCAGAAAACATCGAAAATCTAGAAAGGATGAATTGAAAGGGGAGATGAACAAGATCAAGCCTCCAATGTTTGATAGAGAAGATAAGAAGGAGGAGGATGCTAAGACATGGTTGCTTGGCATGAAGAAATATTTCCAACTGCAGAATTATTCCGCTCATGCAGAAAGAAAAATTGCGATTTACCAGCTAAAAGGAAAAACATCCATGTGGTGGGATTAGTTTGTGCAAGTGGAGCACATCAGAGAAAAAGATATCACTTGGAAGGATTTTAAGAGGTATTTCGAGAAGAAATACCTGACCAAAAGATATTATGACAAAAAGATGAAGGAGTTCTTCGAACTCAAGCTAGGCAGCATGACCATTGATGAGTACGAACAAAGTTTCTTGGGACTGCTGAAGTATGTTCCATTCATCAAAGATGAAACTGTCAAGATTCAGAGGTATCTGAGTGGACTGCCACCTTCCATCGGTGATAAGATTTAGTATGATGATCCTAAGACTATGGAAGAAACAATAAGAAGGGAGAAATGCTTGTATGAACAACAAAGAGAAAATCCTACCTTTCAGAAGGCTTGGGATGACCAAAAGAGGTTTAAGAAGGAACAAAGGCAGAAGGGAAACAAGTCTCCCTTTTTCAAAAATAGTCCTCAGGGACAGTCATCTTTTAGAGAGCCCAGGAAGGCTGAAGTGAGTGAGCAAATGCCCAAACCATCACCTATGGAGTGTTGGGGCTATAAAGGGAACCATAGGTACAGAGACTGCCCCCATAGAAAAGATAAAGCGAGAACCGTCCACAATGTTCAGCAAGTTGAGACAGTGGAGGATATGGGCAACAGAATACCAAGGATCTACGCAGCCCTGGACAACAAGCAAGCATAATTTCAATTGCACATGATTGAAGTGGAAGGTATGATTAACAACTGACCACTCATTATTTTAATTGATTCAGGGGCTAGCCATAGTTATGTAGTTCCTAGGGTGGTGGAAAGTTTGCATTTAACAAGAAGCAAACATGAAAAGTCTTGGCTAGTGCAGTTAGCCATAGGAACCAAAAGGAAGGTCACTGNCATGATTGAAGTGGAAGGTATGATTAACAACTGACCACTCATTATTTTAATTGATTCAGGGGCTAGCCATAGTTATGTAGATCCTAGGGTGGTGGAAAGTTTGCATTTAACAAGAAGCAAACATGAAAAGTCTTGGCTAGTGCAGTTAGCCATAGGAACCAAAAGGAAGGTCACTGAATTGGTTAAGTCCTGTTCAGTGGACATGAAAGGATTGAGCATTAAGGCTAAATTGAATATTCTGCCTTTAGGCTCTTACAACTGCTTAATTGGGATGGACTAGTTGGACCAGCACCATGCCCTTCTGGACTGTTGTAACAAGAGGTTTACATGCCTAGACGAAGAGGGAAATCAGGTAACAGTCCAAGGAATTCCCAGAGCCGTGGCTGTTAGAGAAATCTCATCCATGCAGCTGAAGAAGTGTTACAAGAAAGGCTGTCAATTATTTGCAGCCCGTGTGGGAGAAGCATCTAGAGATGCAGTCTCGAAGCTGAAAGACCATGAGGTACTCAAAGAGTCAAGGATGTATTTCAGGAGGTACCTAGACTACCTCTGAAGAGGGACATCGATTTTTCTATAAATTTGATACCAGGAGCAGCTCTAGTTTCGAAAGCTCCTTATAGAATGAGTACGCTAGAGCTAAAAGAGTTGCAATTGCAGCTCGAAGAGCTACTAAAGAAGGGGTACATTCACCCCAGCGTGTCACCTTGGGGAGCCCCAGTCCTATTCGTGAAGAAGAAAGATGGGATGTTGAGACTGTGCGTTGATTTCCGACAGTTGAATAAGGTAACTATCAAGAACTAGTATCCTCTGCCAAGGATCGATGATCTTTTTGATCAGTTGAAGGACACGAAAATATTTTCAAAAATAGATCTCAGATCTGGATATCACCAAGTGAGAATAAATGATGAGGACATCAGCAAGACCGCCTTTAGAACAAGGTACGGTCATTATGAATTCATAGTGGTGTCGTTTGGACTGACAAACCCACATGTTGTTTTCATGTGCTTAATGAATGGTGTATTCAGGGACTATTTAGACAAGTTTATCATAGTCTTCCTAGATGACATCTTGGTGTATTCCAAGTCGGAGGAAAAGCATGAACAACACTTAAGAATGGTTCTGCAAGTGTTGAGAGAACACTAGCTGTATGCCAAGCTGAGCAAATGCTCATTTTATCAAAGGCAGATCCATTACTTGAGACATATTATTTCAGAAGAGGGAATCATTGTGGATCCTGAAAAGGTTGAGGCCATCCGAGAATGGTCAGTGCCAAGGAATGTGGCAAAAGTTAGATCTTTTATGGGTCTGGCAGGCTACTATAGAAGGTTTATAGCTGGATTCTCAAAGATAGCTCACCCTATCACTTCCTTGCAAAGGAAGGAGAATAAATTTCAGTGGATTGAAGAGTGTGAGAGCAGTTTCCAGCGATTGAAGCAGCTATTAACCATCGCTCCAATCCTGAAGATTGCATATCCAAATATGGATTTCGTGGTGTTCACAGATGTGTGCAAGGAGGGACTGGGAGGAGTTCTCAGCCAAGACGGATTTGTAATCTGTTATGAATCCCAAAAGTTGAAAGAGCATGAAAGGAATTATGCCACTCACGATTTAGAGCTGGCAACAATCATCAACGCATTGAGGAAATGGAGACATTACCTCATGGGAAGGAGATTCGAATTGAAAATATACCACAACGGTCTGAAGTATTTATTTGATCAGCCGACTTTAAATGCCAGACAAACCAGATGGCTGGAGTTTCTGTGTGAATATAAATTTGATATCAAGCATATCAAAGGGAAAGAAAATAAGGTGGCTGATGCACTCAGCAGAAAAGTGCACGAATTACATGCTACAACCATTAGCATGTACAAGACTAAGATTAAGGACAAAATTTTGGAAGCTGCAAATTTTGATTTGCAGTACAGAGGTCTGGAAGCAAAGCTACAGCAGCGTGAGAGACCACAGACCTAGGGAAGTTACACCTTGGGAACTGATGGCTTACTTCTGTATAAAAACAGAGTGTATGTACCCAATGTCCGAGAATTGAAGCTGGCAATTCTAAAAAAAATGCATAACGTGGCTTATGCTGGACATATTGGATATCAGAAGACTGTGGCAGTAGTCAAAAGCCATTACTTTCGGCCGGGTCTGAAGAAAGAAATTACTGAATACATCGCTAGATGTATGGAGTGCCAGAAAGTTAAGGCTGAGCATAGGCACCCAGCAGGGTTGCTGCAGCCTTTACCCATTCCTGAGTGGAAATGGGAAGTGGTGACAATGGAATTTATCACAGGATTTCCCAAAACAAGCAAGCAGCATGATTCAATCATGGTGGTGGTGGACAAGGTTACAAAAGCTACCCATTTTATTCCACTGAAAACCACTCAGAAGGCAGCAGATGTTGTTGATATCTTCTTAAAAGAAGTGGCACCCTTGCACAGAATTCCTAAGACAATTGTGTCTGATAGGGACCCGAAATTCACCTCGAATTTCTGGAAATGATTGTTTAAGGGATTCAAAATGAATCTGAACTTTAGTACAACATATCATCCTGAGTTTGATGGTCAGACAGAAAGGGTGAAAAGAGTAATAGAAGACATATTGAGAATGTATGTGATGGATAAACCAACAAGATGGGAAGACTACCTGCATTTGACAGAATTCGCCTACAATAATGGGTATCATGCATCGTTGAAGATGAGCCCATTTGAAGCACTTTATGGAAGAAAGTGCAACACTCCAGTGAGCTGGGATAATCCAGCTGACAGAGCAGTAATTGGGCCTGAGCTGCTCAAGGAGATGGAGGATCAAATGATAAAAATTAAGCAGAATTTGAAAGCTGCCCAGGATAGGCAAAAAAGTTATGCTGATAAGAACAGAAACCACAGAGAATTCAAAGTGGGTGATCATGTTTTCCTAGAAGTGAAAACTAATAGGAGTTCCCTGAAGCTGGGAAGTTGCGCCAAGTTGGCAGCAAGATTTTGTGGGCCATTTGAAATCCTGGAAAGGATTGGGCCAGTTGCATACATGCTTTCATTACCTGCATCTATGACTGTACATAATGTGTTTCATGTTTCATTGCTTAAGAAATATATACCTGATGCTAATCATGTTATTGACTGGAATGTGGTTCAGGTGGAACTAGAAGGTGTCCTGCAAGTGCATCCTGTATGCATATTGGATAGGAAAAACAAACAGCTCTAGAATCGAGCTATAGGGCTTGTAAAGGTCCAATGGACCTGGTACGGTCCTAAGGACGTGACATGGGAGCATGAAAATGTTATGTGGGTAGAGTACCCACATATTTTTGAAAATTTTGAAAAACTTGCAGATGCAGTGTGAAAGTTGCACTGAGGACAGTGCAAAAATAAGGGAGGGGGATTGTAATGTCCCCAAGGCCAAGCTCATTGTAAATCTTGGTTATGAAATGAATTGTAAATATATTTTATAGGCTGGTGAGCCAAGTTTATATAAGCTGGTAGGCTTATGTGGTTGTTAGGCCAGAGAGCCTAAGGGTTGAAGGCCAAGAACCTGATTTTGTACATGTATCAATGCAGAACATTAATAAAATATAAACACCGCCGCGTGAAGACCAACCAGGATGAATAAGTGATGGGGGACTAAGCTTCCACAGAGTGGGCAAGGGATTAGAGGCTGGAAGGTGGGAAAAGGGGGCTAAGTGTTGAGCCTAGGGACTTAAGTCCTTGGGGAATACTATTTTAATATTATTTCGAAAGACATGTGAATATTAGATTTTTACCCTAAGTTCTTTTGGAATGGCATGTGACTTCAAAATGGTGGAAGGAACACACCCTGATGGAAGCATGCAACTTCACGGATGACAAGTGTCAACCCAAGCACATGTAGATAAAATTGTTGAGTTGAGCCATGATGGGGGTTCCTCCTCCACTCTACCTGACTGTATGAACGTGAACGGTCTGACCTCTACAAGAATACCCTAGTGCATCTTCTGAACCGTATGCCTTGTCCGACCTAGGAAGAGACATCGTGCCATTCTGAAACCAGGGGAATAATCTGTGTTGATTTCGGGAAAGCCGAAACACCCTTTGCCTGAACAGATTGAGCCTGTATGTGGAATCTCTATCCCCAAGCCATAATCGCGAGACCATTCCGTCATTGTTGAGCCTATTGAAAAGCCCGTGTCTGTTTTCCCCGTTCGCTGTTGTGGCCATGCAGTGTTGGACTGCATATGGCTTGTTGGCTGGTTTGTACAACACTCTCTCCAGGTGAGAGAGGTGGTTGAATTGGAAGAAAAGGTTGCTTGGCCTGTGAGAGACTCTCTCTAGGTGAGAGAGTGTGCAGAGAAGAGAGAGAACTTCTGGAAGGAACCCTGTAGCTGCCACAGAGCTTTGAGAATTCCGGTCCAGTCTGTTGCTGAAACCCAAGGCAAGGGAGGTTAGCAGCCGAAGGATTGTCTAGGTGACAGAGAAGGTGTATACTCCTAGGGTAGAACAGGCATGTGGGGAAGGAGAGTCTGTGGGCAATGGGTATGAGGGGTTCCTGTGAGAGAATCCCTTCCTTGTGACTGTGTGTTTTCCCTGTAACCTCAGCCTAGCCTAGGATTCCTTACCTTGGGGTGGAGCTTAGTTCCAGCTCGGGGGTGACTCACTGCTGAGCTTGATGAGAAGCGTGGTCTAAGGCTGGGAGATTCATGGAAGGCTTGCACGTGGTTGGAGGAATTACCATAGTTTCAAAGATAAGTACCAGACGATGTTCTAATTACATTTTTGCATGTCTGTGTATTTAAATTTATCATGTATTGTACTGTGCATTTGGATTAATGTTATTTCCATGGATTATTTATGTTAGTAATAATTCTTATGCTTACTCTGAGCTTAAATGTATTTCTTGCTTAAATGCATGTGGATTATATAATGCCTATATGAGTTATGTAAAAAAATGGTGTTACAGAAGTAGATTTACAGGCTCTACATCCACCAGTCCCTCTCCTTGTACTAGTCATCTAAAATATGTGTGTAATGGATCTATTTTAGCATGTGCACCCCAAACTTCTTTGCTAGAAGTGGTAAAATTTAAATCGCCCCC
>JASDQU010739283.1:325890-346672 GCA_032191745.1 Picea mariana | reverse complement strand
TGAAATCTATTGGAGTTGTTGAAGTTGTTTTGGCAATCAATTAACAACATGAGGTATAAAGTTGAGCATGCATAACCCAATTTGCTTTGTTAATTTGGGTTATGTTGGTTTTCTTCTTTTAGAATTTTACATAATATAGTCTTGAAAGTAAATAATTACAGTGTAATGAATACTTATGCATTTTTGGCATGCTTGATTACATATTTCTATTTTTTCACCATTAATTAGTTGAATTCCGATTTTCAAGGGAAATTTTTGAGATAATTAATTGTTGAATGTAGGTGATGTTGAGCTTTCTGAAGGAGTTTGAAGCAAAGCTTGGGATTAATATCACATGCTCACAAGAGACTGAACCAATGGGCATCACTAGGCCTATGGACCTTGCCAGGGACAAGCTAGATGATGGTTCTATTGAGCCTTTCTTTATACTCAACAATGATGTCATCTATGAATACCCATTGGAGCAAATGCTTGAATTTCGAGAATCACAAAGGCATAAATTTTCATGTGACTGTTCATAGAAATCAACAAGGGTGTTTTGCTTGCCTCGTACATTCCTTGCATATAGTTAAAGGTAAGGTTAATTACTTTAGTGTTGCCATTTTTATGTGATGAGGTTGCAGTGGAGAAGATTGTTTTTCTCTCTCACATTTATCTCACATATTATAGGATAGTCCACAGGATGCATGACTTTGGTTTTGGATTTCAAATTTGGTAATCAATGCCATATCTCTTACTGCCTATAAAAGATAGTATTGGCAATCCTATTAGTAAATGAAATTGGTTTTATTTTATAAATGAAATTTTCTTCATTTTTAGAGAAAGCTTTCAACATACATTTGTAACATTCATTCAAAACCTATTAACATGCCAAGTGAAAACTCAAAGAGAGTCTTAACTAAAAGAATTGCAAATACATGTGTACCAACCAACCTTAAATACAAAAAAATGTTAATTATTTAAGACAATCCAATAAAATTGCCAATATAGATGACACAATCATTATTTGGAAAATTATATAGGTGGACAAAATAAGGCTTCACCATGGTTATTTAATTCAATTTTCATCCCTACCATGAACTACTAGGCTCCAAAAATGTTCATTGAAGCAAACAAAAGGCTTGGACACAAAAATTTATATAATTTTTTTTTTTTTTTTTATACAATGTCTTTAAAGTAAATATGAAAAAAAAATGAAGTATAAGTCATATAGGATAGATTTTTTAATTGAAAAACATTTTGTAGAGAAATTGCGAGGCTGGAATAAGTGGCATATGACATAAATCCCGAGAACCAATTTCTCACAAATTTCTCACAGAAGAAAAAGACAAGCAAGATGTGAACGAGAGCCACATGGCAGTTCTAATTAAATTTGAACTAGAGGCATCGTGACTATTCATGTTACATTTGAAAATAAAGAAGACACCAAGAAAGTCAATCCTATGATTGCACAAACATAGTTTCGCACAAAATAATTTATCACACATGAGTATACTTCAAAAAGTTTGATTTGATAAATATGTTATATCAATTTTATTTTATTTTTATTTTTATTTTTATATATAACAATTTCATATAATTTTTAACAAAAATTAGAAATTTAATATAATACTTAAATATTATAAAATTGCAAATAAAATATTGTTTTTTTAGAACCTTATGATACTAAGGCATGCATTAACTTCTTTGCAACTATTACTCTTGTTTATTATTTATTTATCCTTATTATAAAATAAAAAATTGTACTCTCCTAATTAAAGTTATTTAACTTTATAACAAAAGGGTAGTTGAACTACTCAAATTGTTTTTTGAAGACATAAAATGATGAGAGCAAGACAAATCAAGGACACGAGAAAATAGAGAGAAATACTTCTGATAAGGTTTTCTCTTGCCTCAAGTGATAATATATGTTCATTCATTCCATTCTGAGTTTTTTTAGAGCTAAGTTAACTTGTTGATAGCAGGGTTATTCTAAAGGTAGTGAAAAAGGACTAGGAAACATCGATTATTGACATGATTCAAGGTCATTCATTCTTCTTGAAAGTCTATTTAGTTGAAAGTTGAAAGTTTTGAATTTATTTCAGTGTTGATTAATGCTAGTTTTGCAGAGTCAAGACAATGACGCACTTGAAGCTTGGATTAATCCATTTCAATTTTTAGTTCAATATTCTTCTTTTTGGACACTAGTTATCTATGTATGAGTCAAATTACATCTTAGACTTCTAAGTCTAATTGTGATCCAAACCCTCGTAGGGGTTTGAAAAAGATAAACTTGGTTGTAACTCAAATTGATATTAATAAAATTTTCAGTTGATTTCTTCTCATTTACGAGACTTGTTGTATTTTCATTTCTAAATTTATGTTATCTTGCATTTACTTATTCAACTATTTTATAACTTCTTTTGAAAGTACATTTTTCTATTTTAAAATTATTTCATATAAAAGCATACATATTTTATAATAGCATTGGATCCAATAATATATTTCTTGAGGTCTGGTTGAAATTTTTGATAGGCTATAAGCCCAAGGTGATAATCTTGTCTATCTCACCTAGCTTAGTGAGATTCCAAAATGCTTGAGTGAGGATTTTGATGCTCCTCCCATCAAAATTTATTTGGCGACCATACTAGGGAGAATCGCTCAATGTTTCTTCTCCAATTTTCATTTAATGCCCCACATTTTTTGTAACAATGCATTTTTTGACCTTGCATGATCATGAATAAACCTGATTTTGATTTTATTACTAACCTATCCTTGGCTAGTTGTCCTATTTTAGAAGGTTACCCGTGGGAATCATCTCACGATCACGTTAACAAGTTCGTTCAATTTTGTCAATTTGTAGGGGTCCAAGATGTTTCTTCTTCTTCAGACATATTCCCCACTACTCTTCGTGGAAAAGAAGTAGATTGGTATAGGTCCATATCACCTAATCCTAATATGTTGGGAGAAACTATTTTTGCAAGGTCATTATTAACTTTCCCCCTTCACCCATCTCCTAACACCTTGAACTCTTGCCCGAGATTCTTCCTACCCCTCCTCAATGTGATTTTTGCAATGGCCCTCATGCACAATTGACTTATAGGTTACTCTTAGAGTCTAAGTGGGAATACCAGGTGAACCCCTATCTCTTCTTGAATAGCCAAGAAGATAATTATGTGTCTCATGATTCTTTATTGAAAAAATTAGGGGTTTGTGAGTGTTGATGTTTTGGTAGCCGCGGAAGGTACTTTCCCTCCTAGATGACCTTTCTTAGATGAGAAGAAGATTCCAGAAGAAAGAGAAACCATTGAACATATGTCGAAATACCCTAGAAGAGAAGTCGATCCATAGAATAAAGAACAATGAAGTGACACCTTCCCAGAAGAGAAGTCAACCTAATAAGGAGGAAAGGAAGGATATAAATAGGAGACGCCTTAGCTCATTTGGACACACTCACTCAAACTCTCTCATCTACACAGAAGTAAGGCGCAAGTCTAAGGAAGGGTGATGTAGCAACTATAGTGACAAAGATTCTTCTTGTTGAGTCTTTCTGGCATTTCTCTCTTGTCCGCTACTCTTGGAAAGGGTGTATTATCTTGATATTGTGTTGTTGTTGTTGCTAGGGTAGTATTTATGATTGTACTTTGAGCTAGAGTTTGGGCTAGGGTTTATCTATTGGTTCATGATTGGACTTTCTTTATGAACAAAATCTATCTAAGAAAGGTTGCTGGGTTTTCCCCCCATTTGGGGTTTTCCCGGGATAAATATCTTGTGTTCTTTTGTCTCTTGTTTATGATGCTATTACTCAGTACATAATTTATAAGTTAATGATAAAGAAGTAAAATAACACTGGTAACGTTAATGCTTTGTAAATAAATAAAATCTAACATGGTATCAGAGCTGGTTACCTTCAAAACTGTCTAACCACTGAAAGGAAGATCATTTGCAGTAACATCTTGTCGTTGCACCATAATATCTTTGTCAAGCTCATTGAGCATTAGTTCCAAAGGCATTGGGAATTTTCTTTCCACAGAGAAGTGTGCCCTACCCTAGCGCACCCACTGCAACCCTCAATGTGAAGTTTGGTGAATTTTGAAAAATCGAAGTTTTTCAAAGCTAGGGTTTCTACTAGCGAAAATGTCAACCAATATGAGAGTTGAGGATAGATTGGATGGAGTAGATAACTTTAGATCCTGGAAGTATTCTAGAAAAGAATGAGCTATTAGATCATGTCAAGCAGATACTTCTAGAACCAGAAGAAGAAGACTCCAAAGCAAAGTTCGGGAAGAATAAGGTCGAGGCCAAGAGGATCTTGATAGACTCGATTAAGGATCTTAGATCTAGCGTGCTCAGAGGAAGCCCAGGAGTTGGAGCCAGTAGTGATGACATCTCCTAAAATAGAGAACAACTCAAATAGGTCAACATCAACAAGATTCCAGGTTTGCATATCAGGTTTGATATTTTATATTGTTGCAGTTTAAGTAAGTGTTGTAACTAGAATAATAGTCTTTAGAATTATATTATTGATATTGATATTGCTAGTTCAGTAACACTTGAATATTTTTGGTATGATTACCATTAAGTAAATTCTCATATCAATAATGCACTTGTTTACAAGATACATTTATCTTCTCTAGGATATGTTCTTGGTTGTTGACCTTGTTCTAGGCAGGTTATCTTGTAAATTCCATGGAGGTTACCATGGAGATGTTGTTGTTCTTGTTTCTTGTTTTGGGAAGGTCACAAGCAATATATATGAGAGGGAGCTATAATGATAGTTGCAGGAGGTAAAAGTTTAGATGGTCTTTAGCTGAGACATGGAGAAGACTATCCAGACATAGAGTTGTGCACATCCATGTAATGAAGGAGAAGAGACAAAATTATAACCTTCTGGCAAGAAGGGTACTTTTGCAAATACAAAGTATCTCATATGGAGATCGATTGTAAGGAGAAGAAGGAGATGAAGATGACCATATAGATCCCTCTAGTTCAGTTGATCACTCTTCATATCACTAGGAAGAGTCAGTAGATCCAGAATGGCCTACTCAGAATCATTACAGTGACCAGGAAGAGACCAACATGGTCCTGTGAACTTTGTAGGATGCAAAGGGGGATACGGATATATGGAATTGATGAGCCATTTCATGAGGAGGAGTATATGGCTCCACCAATGGTGAGGCAGGTGACCCCACCAAGTACCAACTCAAAAGGAGCTAGAGTTCGAAGGGAGTCAACCCTCAAGATCCAATAGGGAGCAGTAGCCTCTCCACAAAAGTTCATAGGAGATTAGACTTCAGATGAGGTCAACACATGCAGAGGGAGTAGATGGCTCTAGATATTATATAGACTTAGAAGGAGTCAAGCTTCAGAAGGAGCATGCAGAATCAGAGTGAGCCTGATCTCAGAGAGAGTCAGTGGATTAGAGACTTTCATTCATAAAGTATTCCTCCTCAAATTCAGATGGGAGAGAGAGATGTCTTCCGAGACTGACAGAAAGATGCCATGAGTTGAGGAGGCTAGATCGAAGATTCAAAGGATTCGAGGAGATATGAGACCTCCTGGGAAGATTCCCTTGTTTTAGTGATAGAGGAGGAAGCCAGTCAAAAGGAATGGGATATGGATTTTTCCTTAGTTCCGAGACCAGAAGGGAAGTCAATGGTGACTTCCAAGTTGATATACAAGATTAAGTATGTTGTAGATGACAACATACTGATGTACAAAGATTTATTTGTGGCTAGAGGATTCTCCCAGCAAGAGGGAGAATATTATGATGAGACACTTGCTCTAGTAGCTAGAAGAAGTGTACATAGAGCAACCACAAGATACATGAGAAGGAGTCTCATGTCTACAGATTGAAGAAGGCTTTGTACAAGCCTAAGCATGCACCCGAGGAATGATATGACAGATAAGACTTGTACTTGATGAGATTGGGAATGGTTTCCCATTGATTTTATATGTGGATGACCTGTCTCTGACAGGATATGAGAAGCTCATAGTTGGGTGCAAGAGGGAGCTTGCTTAATAGTTCAAGATGAAGTATCTAGGTTTGATGCATTACTTCTTGGGATTGGAGGTGTGGCAAAGATCAGATGATATTTTCCTTAGCGAAGGAAAATATACTGTTGAGATCCTGCAGAGATTCAGGATGATGAACTGCAAGTCCATGGCCACACCCATGATGATAAATCTGAAGCTTCTGAGTGATTCATCTTCATATTTGGTGGATCCCGCGATGTATAGACAACTGATTGGATCCTTGATGTACCTCATTAACACCAGGCTGGGCATATGTTTTGCAGTGAATGCCTTGAGTCAGTGCATGGTGGAACCTAGACATGTACAATGGATGGCAACAAAACATATGTTGAGGTTTCGACATGGTACGATTGGATATGGATTGAGATATGTCTCGGGTGGAGATGTGAAGCTGCAGGGATATACAGATTTTGATTGGGCATGGAGTGCAATGGATCAGAAGAATACTTCTAGATGCTGTTTCAGTCTAGGATCAGACATGATATCATGGTTGAGCAGGAAGAAGACATCTATGGCACTCAGTACAACATAGGCAAAGTATATCACATCTAATGTGGCAATCCGTGAAGCAGTATGGCTTCAGAAGTTGCTTGCAGGGATATTTGATTTAGAATTGGAACCAATTTTGATACATTGTGACAATCAAAGTTGCGTAAGGCTTTCATAGAACCCTATCTTTCATGACAAGTCAAAGCACATAGAGATCAAATATCATTACATCCAAGACATGGTGCAGAGAGGAGCCATAGAGCTCCAGTACATATCCATGGATGAGCATATATTAGACATTCTCAACAAGCCTATGTCTAGAGTGAAGTATGAGTACTTCAGAGACAAGCTTGGCGTGATGCAGAATGTCCACCCTCATTGAGAGAGAGGTGTGTTGTTTCTTCTCATGCCAGCTAACCCCTCCAGCCAAGGGTTCCCTAGATCATTCATGTGAGGTGACTGAGAGGGTAATGCACTACCGGACCTGATGAGAGAAGAAACATCACACACGTAGTCATGAGGACTATGGGAGTAGCTTCATGCTACTAGATGAGACTATAAATATGGTTGGTGACATTATAGTAGTTTTTTGCTACTAGGTGATTGTTTCATAGTCATAGAGACATTGACAATGACTATGGATGATGACATTATAGTAGTTGTGTGCTACTAGCTGATTGTTGCATAGTTATAGAGACTATGACTATGGATGATGGCATTATAGTAGTTGCGTGTTACTAATTGATTGCTACATAGTCATGGGAATTGCAGAATATGATTATGGTTGATGGCATGGTAGTAGCTGTGTGCTACTAGTTGATTGTTGCATAATCATAGACATTGTTGGATTGCATGGTGGTAGCTTGTGTAGTTACCAGTTGATTGCAGGATATGACTATGGTTGATGGCATGGTAGTAGTTGTGTGCTACTAGTTGATTTCTGCATAGTCATAGAGTTTGTGACTATGGTTGATGTCATGGTAGTAGTTGTGTGCTACTAGTTGATTGTTGCATAGTCACAAAGATCATAACTATGGCTGATGCCATGGTAATAACTTGGTGCTACTAGTTGATTGTTGCATAGTTATGGAGACTATTGGACTGTATGCTAGTAGTCTTACAACTATTAGTGGATTGCAGATCATGGCTATGGTTGATGACATGGTAGTAGCTTAGTGTTACTAGTTGATTGTTGCATAGTCATGAGAGACTACTAGATATCATGGTAGTAGCTTAGTGCAACTAGTTGATTTCTATGTAGTCATTACAATATGGTTTGGCAACAGATTGGATGGCATTTTAGTAGCTGTGTGCTACTAGTTGATTTCCACGGAGACTACCCGACCGCTTGGAAGTAGTTGTGTGCTACTGTTTGATTGTAGCACAGTCAGGAGGACTATGACAATAGTTATGCACTACTGGATAGTATGAGTAGCTGTGCGCTACTAGATAATTGCATCATAGTCTTGGAGACTATTACGAACGATTTTGAGCTACCAATGACATTGTAGTAGCTGTATGAAGATATTGTGGAAAGATACCTCCCTAACTAAGAGGGAGTGTTGATGTTTTGGTAGTTGGGGGAGGTACTTTCCCTCCTAGATGACCTTTATTAGATGAGAAGAAGATTTTGAAAGCAAGAGAAACCATTGAATAGATGT
Source organism: Picea mariana (assembly GCA_032191745.1). NCBI lineage: Eukaryota > Viridiplantae > Streptophyta > Pinopsida > Pinales > Pinaceae > Picea > Picea mariana. Next base: position 338,507 of record JASDQU010739283.1, on the reverse strand, counting down.
GGAAATACCCTAGAAGAGAAGTCGACCCAGAAGAATAAAGAATAATGAAGTGACACCTTCCCAGAAGAGAAGTCGACCTAATAAAGAGGGCATGAAGGATATAAATAGGAGGCACCTTAGCTCATTTGGACACACTCACTCACACTCTCTCATCTACACATAAGTAAGATAGAAGTCTGAGGAAGGGTGACACAACAACTGTAGTGACAAAGATTCTTCTTGTTCAATATTTCTAGTATTTCTCTCTTGTGCACTACTCTTGGAAAGGGTGTGCTATCTTAGTATTGTGTTGCTGCAGTTGGGGTAGTATTTCTGGTTGTACTTTGAGCTATCCTTTGNTTTGGGGTTTTCCTAGGATAAATCACTTGTGTTCTTTTGTCTCTTGTTTATGTTGCTATTGCTCAGTACATGATATATAAGTTAATGATAAAGAATTAAAAGAACACTGGTAACTCTAATGCTCTGTAAATAAAGAAAATCTAACAATGAGGAATATTACTCTTATGAATCTACCCATGTTTTCCTTGACCATGAAGCCTTGTTCAATTCGCTCCCACTTAATGATGCTCTTTTCGAAACTCATTCTAAGGAATACAATGTTTTATCCAATGAAACATTCTTTGAAGATGAATATTGTGAGGAAAACAATCTTGACTTACATGGCCTCACCCCTCATATCCCTCTTTCTGATGATCATTCCGAAGAAAGTAAGAAAGAGGATTTAGGGGATGCTATATCTTCATGTGACCTTTATTTTGAGGGCATGGTAGAATACCTTTTGTCTAACACTTGTCAGTCTAAAATCATTGCTTGGCCAAATGAAGATGACCATAAAGAGATCCAAACCGAGTTTCTATGCCTTGATAACAACTCTTTCCCTTTTCACAATGTAGATCCCATGGAGATACTTTATGACTGCAAAAGGATTACCCTTGTTATTACTAGAGAGAAAAGGTTACATCCTTTTCCTTTTAGTCATTGTTTTTTTCTACCAACATGAATCTGAACCCAAAGCTTCCATTGAAACCTCAATCTGGAATCCAAATGAGTATGATAAGACAAACAATGATGGCAGTGGATCTAATACTAATCTTGTTGGGTGGTATCTTTTACAAGATGGTAGTCAATTCTTCTATATTTTGACTGGTTCCCCAAATGCATTGTATGCATTAGTTGGTCGACTTTCTTCACTTAATGCCCTCCAAGCCATGTATCAAGCATGGGAACTTAAGGATGCATTCCTCTATGCTAAGTTTTACCCTGTTTCAATCTTCAACGAGTGGCCATCCTTCTCCTTATATATATATATATATATATAATTCTATTTTGCTTGTAATATCCCCACTATAATCCCCAGTTTAATTAATACTAAATGTAAATATAATATGTGGCCACGACTAAATAATGTAATATGCAAATTATATTTCTATGTTTTAATAATAATCTTTGATGCCAACTACTAAGGGGACATGGACATAGATGGGGGTTGAATTAATCCATAAGAGAGGGGAGAGTCTAGGAGAATTTCTAAGAGAGGGGTTCAAGGAGGATTTACCCATGTCTATTAATTCCACCCACATTCCTGAATTTTATTATCATTGTGTATTAAACTATATTTTCTAATTGAGTGTTCCCAAAGCCAATCATTGAATGCATGTAAGAGGGTGAGTGTGATAAGTCACATCCCATAGTTATTGGGAGCATGGGGGATGAGTACAATCAGCTTGGGGAAGTGTGTGAGTTAAGCAATTAAGCCAAAGAGAGGAAATTTGTATGGGTAGCTACACCAATTTTAAACATTTAGTTTTTGGGCATGAACACCAAGGAGAGAGAGGGAAAAGGGAGCTTGGAGCCAGAGTAGCCCTAGAGGGTGAATGTGGAGCATGATGTAACATTTTTGGAGCTGAAGATTGAAGAGATAGGTTATCAGGCCTAAAAAGTGAGCTCTTGTGTGAGATGCACTGTAACAACAAGTGTTTTTTGTTGTTGTTGGTAGTTTTCTTGGAAGTGAGTTCCCTTGAGTTTCTCAGATGAGAGATTTCTGGTTACCTATGTCAGAGATACCTTGATAAACGAATTGGATGGTTGAGGGATTGAGATCAATGAAAGGGTACATTCCTTGGGTTGGGCAGGTCAAGAGGAAGAGAGGTGGTGGAAAATCGGGATAGTTGTAGGATAATACCAATGGGTTGTGGGATTTTTGAGTTGTGAGTGGACAATAAGATACCACCCTCCTTTGTGGATTGCTAGTCCCAAATCAAGGGTGACTTGTTGTTGAGGTTTGAAACATCAAGTCTATGGTTGGGTGGAACGTCCGTCCCAAGCAATTGGTTGCACAAATGTTTATAAAAGATAAGTGTTTTATTTTGTTTCTATTTGTATTCTGAGTTTATTTGTTGTGCATTAACTCTGTAAATGATAATGATTTATATGTCGTTGTGATAAGTTATTTACTTCATTCATGTGTGATTTTAGGATACTGTAGATGCATCTAATTTATGGTAATAGACAACATGTAAATCTACATGTAATTTGTAGCTGATAAGCTATAGGAAATCAATTAGTTAGCATAAATTTTTATTTTATGAGTATTCTACACGTGATGGACCTCAACTGGGCTGTGGGACGTTACATTATGGTATCAAAGTGTCTGGTTCAACACCGAGCTTGTATGGGCCAAAAGAAATATGAATTTGACAAATTTATTGTTGCAAATTTTAGTCTATGCGAATTTGGGGGAAAATGGATAAATTAGAGAGAAATCCCCAAATTCGTGAGCAAAATTTGAATTTAAATACCCCAGAGTAGTCAAAGAGATGACATGGGATGTGAGTTTGCAGGTTGCAGATCTAAATTCAACTTGGAATGGTTTAATTTCATGTTTTCATGGTCGTTGTAGAGTTGCATAAAGTTTGGTGAATCGACTGCTGAGGTCACATTTGATCTAGTGATCAACGACCTAGATTCCTTTTGATAAATTTAAAAAATTATTAGGTTTTGGCTGTTTGAAAGGTTGATCAAATCAATGACTAGGATTCATTTTCGACCATTTGGAAAATAGATCAAATCGACGACTAAAATTCATTTTCGGTTGTTTCAAAAATTGATCAAATCAATGGTCTGGATTCATTTTCGGTCGTTGGGAGGTTGGGGTCGATCAACGACCATGATTCAATTTGAAGGTTTGTGAAGTGGAGCAGATTGACGGTCAAGATCATTTTGAATAATAGATTGAAAACCCAGATTAATTGAATATTAGTTGAATTTTTTTTAAGTGTTGGAGTTGGCTAAAGGAAATGATCGTCGGCTGACGGATGATGGTCGGGTCGATCAGATTGACAAAGTGTTTGGTTACCAATGGGAATCTTCGATGGTCAATGGTTGGGCATTGGTAGAGTTGGGATAAGTTTGATATATCAATGAATGTGATCATTTTGAATGGGAAATCGATGGTCCAAATTTGTCATGGTTTTGGTCATAAATTTGAAGTGTTGGAGTTGGCCATGAGAATTCATTGATAACCAATGGTCGAGCGTCGATTAATTCAGCGAGGTGTTCAAGTCATATAAGAGAAACAATTGATAGACGATGAAGGAAAGAAGATGATGACATGTCATTCCACGTCAACATCCATGTGTCATGCCATGTTAGCCAAGTTGACACCTCAGGATGATGTTTCATGCCACATCAACATCCATGTGTCATTCCACGTCAGCCAAGAAATGGTCGACGATCGATGGTCAGGTCGACTGAATTGGAAAAGTGTTTCATTAGTCAACATGGATTGTCAACGACCGATGGATGATGGTTAGGTTAGTTGGTTTATATATGTGTTTCAAGTGGTTTCCAAGAGAAAGGGTCGATGGTTGGGTGTTGGGGGCATTCACAAGCAAGTTTTGTTTGTCGAAGAGAATCACCAATCAGTTGATCATTGATGGAGATCGGATCAACGATCCATATTGTTTTAAGTTTCCAATAAATGGTGGAAATTGATCTGTAGGGTTTGGAAAGGATTAATGGATCAACAACTGAGATCTCACCCGATTTGAGATCAATAGGTTGTTATAACAGTAAAATAGCCAGTTTTATATGAAATTTTCTGAATTTTTCATATTTTTTAAGGTCATTAACTTGCGAGGTTATTTTGAGGCCCTAAATGACGTTTTTAGACAATCGAAACCCACAAAAGAAAAGTGCATCTTAAATATAAGAACTCAGAGAGAGCTATCCAATGAGATACTCCGTGCGCAAAACAGATCTCGCATGAGAAAGTTATAACTGAAACAACTAAGGTAAAATTTTAGCACCAATTTACTTCCAGAGGGCATAACTCCCAACTCAAAAGTTTGTTTGGAGCTCAGGAGTAGTCTATGGAAATATTATGAACCATAGAACACAAACATGGAGCCATATTTAGAATCTAGGTATGCAAAAATGTGTTGGGAGAGAAAGAAGACACATGTAGCATACAAGGATAAAAAGGGAAAAAAAACCAAAACTTCTTCGGACCATAACTTTCAGCTCGAAGCTCGGATTTGAGAAAACAAATAATCGCTGGAAAGGTATTGAGAAGTAGAAGAGATATGTACACCTAGAATTTTGATTTGGGAATTAAATTTCTTAGAAATCAATAAAGAAAATTTTGTAGCAGTAAGTGAGTGGAAAATTGCAACTTGTAATGTTGAAACGTTTTGCTCAAAACTCAGAATGAGGCATGAGTACAACCATTGGAAAGATGTTTCAATGAGCAATGCATATAAGGAATCATATTTTGTTTTGGTGTATTACATCCTTCATAAATTGGAATAAATAATAACTTGTATTCTAATTGATGAAATGTTTTAAGTTATGCATATTCTAACAATAATTACTACATGAACATTTCTTGCAGAATTAGAGATATGGGAAATCAACTTTGGTTCTTATATGAGGACTAGAGTTATGGAAGATGCTCAAGAATCTTACATCCATGAGGAAGATATTATAGGTCTGCATGTCAGCATGGGAAATGTTGAAACATAGTCAAATGGAAGAAGAGGCAGGCAATAACCTGTAACTATGAGAATCCTGCATAGGGAAGTGCATAACTATAGGGTCAATAATGAAAAGATTGTGAAGGCCTAGGAATAGATACTTCAAAGTTTGAATATGTTTCATAAGCAAGTTGACAAGGACTCTGGCACCAAGCATGAATCTAGTGAAAGACAAGTGTCAACATCCATATCCCATAGAAAAAAGGATGATCTTGGAAATGATAGGAAGTCAAGAAGCATAAGCAGGTGCCATCATTCTCCAAGGAAATCCACCAGAATAACTCATGCAAATTTGGGTCTAGGGAGCATCCCAAGTGTGTCTCCTGTCCAGAGGAAAAGAAGAAGGCCCGAGGCAGACATCTTACAAGGTGAACTCAGGAAAATCAAGCCACCAAATTTCAATGGTGAGTATAGGAAAGGCGAAGAGGTCGAGGCCCGACTGTTGGAAATAAAGAAACATTTCCATTTGTAAGACTACCCCTCGAAGGTAAAATCTAGAATTGCAACCTACCACTTGCAAGGAAAGGAAACTATGTGGTGGGATCAACTTAAGTAAGCCAAGAACCTTAATGAGAAAATGATCTCATGGAGACAATTCAAAGGATATTTCCAAGAGAAATATTTGTCCGAGCATTACTATGAAAGGAAGATGAAGATGAAAGAGTTCTTTGAACTCAAGTTGGGAAGCATGACAATGGACAAATATGAGAAGAGGTTCTTTGAATTGTTGAAATATGTTGACTTCATAAAGGATGAACAATTCAAAATCCAAAGGTTTCTAAGTGGGTTACCCTCCTTCTACAGTGATAAGATACAATATGATAACCCCAAAACTTTGGAGGAATCCATAAGGAGAGAAAAGCATCTCTGAGTATAAAAAGGCCATTTTTCCAAAAAGCTTGGAATGACAAGATGAAAGGGAAAAAAGATCAAAGGTAGAAAGGTTTCAAGCCGCCCTTTTTCAAGAATAGCTTCCAAGCAAATCAATAAGGTCATTCAATCCAAAAGGAGCACACGAATGCAGATTCATTTGGGAAAAGGCCAAGGAAATAGCTTTTACAATGTTGAGGATCTGAGGGAAATCACTTATATACGGTGTGGGGATATTTATATGCATAAATTCCTAACATTAAATCACCAACCCGGGGGCTCATAAACTTGTGAGATGCAAGCAAAGTATATGCAAGATCAGAGCCTAATCTAAGATCTATGTGCTGATGAAAAAGCCTAGAACTAATTAATGTAGACAAGATTCTTTGCATGAGTAGTTTTCCAATGGAGGAGGAATTAAATGATAGGTATGTGTAGCAATGCAACTCTTAACAATATATTGCTTAGAGGGTACTTTGTTCCTATTCATGACCAAGGATTGACAATGAAACATGCTGATATGATCCTGTAGAAACTAGTTTTTCAATCCACACAACATCAAATGAAATTGCACTCAAGAATTAAATAAACTCACACCAACATTAAATCGAATTATAACTCTCTAAAAATGGTTTCTCATCTAATATTGGATATTCTAAGGTAGAATTGCAGGTTGATTAGAGATTTATATATTCAATAGTACTCTGTTTGATTCACTATGTCAGTTAGATTGACAACCTTCAATTAAAACATAAGCAATATAATAAAAAAACTAATACATGTGGACAAGATATCTATCATGGGAAGTTGTTGACCAGTGAATATTGGTGATCATCAATTGCATCAATATGCAGCTCTGACAATCCTTTGTTCAGAGAATCACCAATTAAATAGTTAGGAAATCAAGCATGAAACTCATGTTCTCACAAGCATTAGCTGAACTACATGCATGAGTAAAAATGCAACATTAATTGACTAACCTCACTACATAATTTTTTCAAACTGTCTATAGGAATCGACTTCTAAAATTATACCAACAATGAAATCAAACTAATTCTAATGCAAAAATAAAACTAACTAGGGTGCTACTTTTGAGATGAAGGGGGCCCCTCCTTCACACAAAAGTGGGCCTTCTACGTACCTACAAACTCATAATTTCAATAATTGAACATGCATAAAACTGTCTTATATTTCATAGAAATAGAGTACAAAAATTGAAACAGAGTTTGGTCTTTTCTTTCTCTTACCACTGCTATCAATCTATATATATTCAAGCATGAATGCCCTCGATATTTATACAATTACATTCAAATCAGAACTAACAGTTCTTTAGACATCTAATCCCATACAATCTACTAAGGATAGTTGAGAGATTACAATATTAGCTTCATACAAACCAATTAGACAACATAATTTCATAATAAGTCATTTTGTTATGATTCATGATCGAAGGCATGAAATCACAACATACTCGTGCACGCTACAGGAATTGGTTGAAGTGTTAACCAGAAATAACACTATGGTTGTTGTAGTGTTGGCCAAATTGGATAGTAGATGTCCATGTGTCTACATTTCTCCATAGAACCCATATCTTTGAATCATATGGAACATTTGGTGAATATCCCAATCGTCGAGGTAGTTACATGATCCTATCAAAACATGGATTTCTGGGAAAACCTTTCTTGAAGATATGCTCGTATCTACCAAACCATTTTCTTTTTTGAAAATCGGCTTGCATTGTACTCAATTTGGGAAATTCTATACAAAACCCATGTCTTGGATTTTCCAACTTCGTCTTCATCTATCCAAAAATGTCGTGGAAAAAATTCTTCTAGAAATAGGTTGCTACAAAAATTCTTGTAGTAGATGTAGCAGATCTGTGCTACATGATTAATGACTACTATTGGATTTGAACTACATGAACCATCATTGGTAAAACCATTCCTTGACTTCTCTAATTTACTAAAGAGTAAGAGAAATCAACAAATCAAGAAATAGAATATCGTGTAGCTTGTATTGGCACTTTAACTTAAAAACATACAGACATATAACAAAAGGATAGGTAAGGATAGGTTAAAATGGATAAAAAGGAGGCCAATTGGTAGTGTAGAATGAGCCAAAACAATGATCCAACATCTCCCCCACACATGCACTTTTGCATGTCCTCATGCAAACAAAGCCAATTGGTGGTTTTGCAAAATTTGGAAAAATTGAATCAACCTCACTTATCCTAGTAGAGTCTAGCAACATCTATGAGTATGATGAGATTGGCCCTTTCCCTGTCTCTTCATACTCTCAATATTTCTTCAATGCTCAATATCAATCTGTGCAACTTCTTGGAGATCTTCTTTCAACTTCTTAATCTTCCTACCCTTTCCTTTTCAATTTGATAGGTGCTAAATGGATAACAAAATTTGAAGAAGTTGCTTGTTTGATGGATGCCACATGTCTTGTATCAACGTTTGGAATATCAAACACTGATGTGCCATATTCAACTTGCTTAACATGTTGAACATTCTCTAATTTAGAAGGTATAAAGCTCCAAGGGGTGGATATAATATAGGAGGATAGGTAGGATAATGAATGGTGGGTATAGTACTAGGGTGATAGAATCATAATCACAATAAGATCAAGTATTTCAATTTCCATCAACTTCTCACTCTTTAAATGAACTAGGAAGAAACATAAATATCTTACCTCCGGTTTCCTTGTTGTTCAATTGCAAAAATACTTACATGGATGGAATTTGCAGGAAGACTTGGAGTTGTGAAGAGTGAACATACCAATGCTGCTCAAAGTTATTTTTGATGTAGATGTTGGAACTTGAAAAAGGATCCATCATGATGACTAGAGTTGGGGAGAATCCTTTTACTGTTGAAATCGTAGATCTGTTGCTTAATGCCATCAAAACTAATATTAAACCATGAAAATACAAAACAACAAGCTACAAGATTCCCCTTAACTACTCTGAAAAACTTTCCTTTGGTTGAATACTCTGCAATTGAAGATTGTTGGAGGAAATGAAGGTTGCAATTGAAGATGATAGATGGAGTGGAACGATTTGTTGTTAAATATGTATATGCTAAAAAACATATGTGAGAACTCGAACCACTGTATACAAATAATCTTGGAAACAAAATGCTACTGGAACATGAACAAGAACAACTACAATAGGAATTGAAAATTGAATGTTGCATGCTTGAATTGCTTCAAAAATCTTCATCTTTACCCCCTTTCTGTACATTCCCTTCCATGCGAATAAATTTATTGAAGTCCAACATGGAGAGAAATCATTAGATTACTGTCCATTAATGGATGTCATTAACCAAAGTGAGATTACCCACCAATAATATCAATGAGCATTGAGGTACTTCAATGCATCTTGTTAAGCATGAATAGATGTGTTGAAGTTGAGTAACTTGCAGGATCTGATAGTCAGGAGGTATTAATGCATCGCCACTGTTGTCAGTGAGAAAACCTATCATTGAGGCATACAAGTTCCAAGGCATTATAAAAAATCTCTGATCTTGGTACCTAGATAAGGAGTTTGATTTGATGGGCCAAGATTGTTGGAAGGAGGGCCTTAATGAATCTCCCATCATCCAACGCAAGATTCATTCAAAAATGATTGAAGAGTTATAAATGAAAGATTGAACCAACAACTGTATGCAAAATTTTATTGCAAACCTTTCCAACCAGAAACCTAGTTTTCAAGCAAAGTTTGTGTCTAACTACGCCAGGAATCCTGGTTTTCATAGTTATACTTATTTTTCTCTTTACTATTTTATTTATTTATTTATTTTTCTACCTTATCCTAGTCTACTTGAAAGAAAAGAAAATATATTTCAAGTGTAGGAATACTTCCAATGCATCCATTTATGTAACATGATCTCAATTAAACTCATATCCAAATTTGAAAAGTATACCTTGATAAGTACCGGGATATGAGAGTCCAGGTGTCTTGTGGAGATAATGCCAAGAATTGTCAAAATATGGAGTGGTATTGTGGCCTGATGACTGTTTGGAACCAAGTTTCAATATAGTCTTTGACTCCTTGGCTTCCCTTCGTTCTCATTTCATGAGGTTCTTTTGAAAGTTGGCCATCACACTTCGCAATGCACAAAGGATCCATGGATAAACATGCCGAAAATTCTTCGATATTTGGCTTCAATATCTGATCTTCTTGTAGAATATGTTCATGGATCCTCTGTTCCTCTACTGATTTCTAAAATGAAAACTCATCCTTGGTGGAAATTATGTAGTGTGGACATGGATTTGAGAAGATCCTTTTGGTGGCATGTCCTCCTTTGCTCAACAAATTCTTGAGCATTCTTAAGTGCTTCCTATTGGTTTAGAGGTCCTACTCATAAATGGATTAGTATACATAGGTTCTTATTGCACCTAAAATAATTGAAATTTAATTTATTGAAGAAATGAAATGAGATTAACTACAAAAATAATTCATGTACTTGAACTCCTGCGATTAATACCCTGCTATCACCAAGTCATCTTTTCACACGAGTTAGTCCTTCCATGAATAAAAAACACACTTTCATAAAAGAAAAACTAAAGAACTAAACTATGGATGCTCTAATCCCTTAAGCATCTCCCCAACAACGACGCCAAAAATGTGGGGATATTTATATGCATAAAATATTGACATTAAATCATCAACCCGAGGGATCATAAGCTTGTGATATGCAAGCAAAGTATATGCAGGATCAGAGCCTAATCTAATATTTATGTGCCGATGAAAACAACTAGAACTAATTAATGCAAACAAGATTCTTTGCATGAGAAATTTTCCAATCAATGAGGAATTAAATGACAAGTATGTGTAGCAACGCAACTCTTAACAATCTATTGTTTAGAGGGTACTATGTTCCTGTTCATGAGCAATGATTGACAATGAAGCATGATGATCTGATCCTGCAAAATCTATTTTTTCAATCCACACAACATCAAATGAATTGCACTCAGGAATTAAATAAAATCACACTAGCATTAAATCAAATTATAACTCTCTAAAAATGGTTGCTCATTTAATAGTGGATTTTCTAAGGTAAAATTGCAGGTTGACTATAGATTTGTATATACAACAGTACTCTGTTGGATCCACTATGTTGGTTAGATTGACAACCTTCAATTAAAACATAAGCAACATAATAGAAAAACTAATACATGTGAACAAGATATCTGTCATGGGAAGTTGTCGACCAATGAAGATTGGTGATCATCAATTGCATCAATCTGCAACTTTGACAATCCTTTGTTTAGAGAAACACCAATTAAACTGTTAGGAAATAAAGCATGAAAATCCCGTTTTCACAAGCATTAGCTAAAAGACAAGCATGAGTAAAACTACAACATTAATTGATCAAAGTGTCTACAAGAATCGAATTTTGAAATTATACCAGCAATGAAATCAAACTAATTCTAATGCAAAAATAAAACTACCAAGGGCGCTACTTCTATGATGAATGGGGCCTTGCCTTCACTCATAAGAAGGCCCGCTACATACCTACAAACTCATAATTTCAAGAATTGAACACACATAAAACTGCCTTGTATTTCATAGAAACTGAGTAGAGAAATTGAAACAGAGTTCAGTCTTTTCTTTCTCTTACCACTACTATCAATCTATATATATTCAGGGATGAATTCCCTCAATATTTATACAATTACATTCAAATCAGAACTAGTAGTTCTTTAGACATCCAATCCCATATAAACTACTAAGGATAGTCGGGACATTACAATATTAGCTTCAAACAAACTAATCAGACAACCGAATTACATAATAAGTCATTTCGTTATGATTTCATGATTGAAGGCATGAAATCACAACATACTCGTGCGTGCTATAGGAATTGGTTGAAGTGTTAACCAAAAATAGCTCTCTTGTTGCTGTAGTGTTGGAAAAATTGGATATTAGATGTCCATGTGTTTGCATTTCTCCACATAACCCATATCTTTGAATCAACTGGAATGTTTGGTGAATATCCCAACTATCAAGGTAGTTACAGGATCTTGTCAAAACATGGATTTATGGGAGAATCCATCTTGAAGATCTGCCAGTATCTCCCAAACCGTTTCCTTTTTTCAAAATATGCTCGAGACTTACTTATTTTGGGACATTTTGCACGAAACCCATGTCTTGGATTTGCCAACTTCCTCTTCATTTCTCCAAAAATATCATGGCAAAATTGCTTCTAGAAACATGTTGCTATGGGAATTCCTGTAGCAAATATGTGCTACAAGATTAATGTCTACTACTAGATTTGAACTGCATGAACCATCATTAGTAAAACAATTCCTTTACTTCTCTAATTCACTAAAGAGTAAGAGAAATCAACGAATTAAGCAATAAAATACCTTGTAGCTTGTATTGTCACTTTAACTTAAAAACATAAGGAAATATAACAAAGGGATATGTAAGGATAGGTTAAAATGGACAAAAAGGAGGCCAAATGGTAGTGTAGAATGAGCCAAAACAGTGACCCAACATAGGGACTTCCCTCACAGAGAAGAAAGAATGTGGACTTTCCACAACATTCAAGAGGCTGAAACAATTGAAGACATGGGAGGAACCATGCCAAGGATTTATGCATCATTGGACAACAAGCAAGCATAATATCGATCCCCCATGATTGGAGTGGAAGGTAAGATTGATAACCAACCCATAGAAATTTTAATTGATTATGGAGCTAGCCA
>JASDQU010739283.1:306863-321238 GCA_032191745.1 Picea mariana | reverse complement strand
GGACTTTCCACAACATTCAAGAGGCTGAAACAATTGAAGACATGGGAGGAACCATGCCAAGGATTTATGCATCATTGGACAACAAGCAAGCATAATATCGATCCCCCATGATTGGAGTGGAAGGTAAGATTGATAACCAACCCATAGAAATTTTAATTGATTATGGAGCTAGCCATAGTTACATATACTCTAACATGGGAGGAACCATGCCAAGGATTTATGCATCATTGGACAACAAGCAAGCATATGTTGGCTAGTTCAGTTAGCCACAAGGGCTAAGAGAAATATCAATGAGTTGGTTAAAGATTGTCAAATAAACATGAATGGAATCGACACAAAGGTATATGCAAACATCATACTATTGGATTCATATGATTGTCTAATTAACATGGATTGGTTGGAAAAACACCATTATGTCCCAAACTATTATAATAAGAAAATCACATTTCTTGATAAAGAAGGGAAGCATGACAAGATTCAAGGCATTCCAAGAGCTGTAGTTGTTAGAGAAATTTCAACTATGAAGTTGAAAAAGAGTTTCAAGAAGGGATGTCAAATTTTTGCAGCTCATATGGAAGAGGCAACCAAAGATAAAGTGGAAAGTATTGAAGACCATTCAATCTTGATGGATTTTGAAGATGTTTTTAGGGAGATTCTAGGATTTCCACCAAAGATAGACATTGATTTCTCTATTGATTTGGTGTCAGGAGTTTCCCCAGTGTCCAAGACACCATACAAAATGGGAACACTAGAGTTGAAGGAGTTGCAGATACAACTTGAAGAGTTGTTAAAAAAGGGGTATGTACATCCAAGTGTGTCACCTTGGGGAGCCACAATTATTTTTGTGAAGAAGAAAGATGGAACCTTAAGGTTGTGTATTGATTTCAGGCAGCTGAATAAGGTCACCATAAAGAACACATATCCTTTGCCAAGAATTGATGATTTATTTGATCAACTGAAAGACACAAGAATATTTTCCAAGATCGAATTGAGATCAGGTTACCATCAAGTGAGGATAAAGGAAGAAGACATCAACAAGACAACACTCAAAACAAGATATGGGCATTATGGATTCATGGTAGTACCATTTGGACTATGAAATGCCCCAATTGTTTTTATGTGCCTGATAAATGGAGTTTTCAGGGAATACCTAGACAAGTTTGTAATTATGTTCCTAGATGATATACTGTTCTACTCTAAGTCAAAAGAGGAACATGAACAACATTTAAAAGTGGTGTTACAAGTTTTAAGAGAGCATAAATTGTGTGCCAAGCTAAGTAAGTGCATTTTTTTTTTTATCAAAATAAGATTCACTACTTGGGGCATATAATTTCAGCAGAGGGGATAACAGTTGATCCTGAGAAGATAGAGGCCATTAGAGGATGGCCAACGATGAAGAATGAGACAAAGGTCAGATCATTCATTGGTATTTTCAGTTATCACCGAAGATTCATAAAATGATTTTCAAATATTGCAAGCCCAATCACTTCTTTGCAAAGAAAGGGAGTAAAGTTTGAAAGGACTTACAAGTGTGAAGAGAGTTTTCAGCAGCTAAAAGACATATTTACAAGTGCACCAATATTGAAGATTTCAGATCCGAATGAAGATTTTGTTGTGTGCATTGATGCATGCAAATAAGGTATCGATGGAGTCCTCACTCAGAAAGATCATGTGACATGCTATGAGTCCAGAAAATTAAAAGAGCATGAGAGGAATTATGCTACACATGAATTGGAATTAGTAGCAATTGTACATGCATTAAAAATGTGGAGACATTACCTTATGAGGAGGAAATTTGAACTAAGGACAAAACACCATGGTCTGAAACACTTGTTTGGACAACCAACATTAAATTTCATATAAACTAGATGGCTGGAATTTATAAGTGAATATGACTTTGAGATTAAGCACATTAAAGGAAAGGAAAATCAAGTGGCTGATGCACTTAGCAGGAGAACACGTGAAGTGGATATTGTAGCCATTAACGTGTACATAACTGATATGAAAGATAAGGTTATTGCAATTTTTTTTTGATTATTATGAACTGAAATAATATGGGATTCTCATGTACAAAGGAAAAATATATGTGTCGAATTCCAATGAATTGAAAAATGCAATGCTAAGAGAAATGCATAATGTGCCATATGTTGGACACCCAGGATATCAGAAGACAATTGCAGTTGTAATAAGACAATATTTTTTTCCAGGAGTGAAGAAAGAAGTGGTTGATTAAATAACCAGATGTCTAGAGTGCCAGAAAGTGAAGACTAAACATAGACATCCAATTGGGTTATTGCAACCATTACCCATTCCAGAATGGAAGTGGAAAATAGTTACAGTTAATTTTATTACTAAGTGGCGCATAACAATGAAACAACATGATTCCATCATGGTGGTGGTGGATAAATTAACCAAGGTAGCGCATTTTATTCTAGTAAAGACTACACATAAGGAAACAAATATCACATAGATCTACATGAAGGAAGTTACTAGGCTACATGGAGTGCCTAAGGAAATAGTTTCAGATAGAGATCCAAAGTTTACTTCCAATTTTTGTAAGGGTTTGTTCAAATTCTTTGGGACAAATTTATATTTTAGTTTAACATATCACCCAAAGTCAAATGGAAAAATAGAGAGGACTAATAGAATAATCGAGGACTTGCCCAAAATGTATGAGATGGACTAGCCATCAAAGTGGGAAGATTATATTCATTTAGTGGAATTTGCTTACAATAATGGGTATCAAGCCTCATTAAAAATAATTCCATTTGAAGCATTGTATGGTAGGAAGTGTAACACACTGGTGATTTGGGATAATCCAGTAGATAGAGTGGTTATTGGGCCAACTTTGTTAAAGGAAATGGAAGAACATATGGAAAAAAAATCAAGTAGAACTTAAAGGTTTCCCAAGATAGGAAAAAAAATTATGCATACAAGAATAGAATTTTTAGATATTTCAAAGTGGGCGAACATGTGTTTTTAAAAGAGAAAGTGAAGAGAAGTTTGCTAAGATTAGGAAGTTGCCCAAAGTTGGCAACAAAATATTGTGGACCTTTTGAAATCTTAGAAAAGATAGGGTCAATTGCATACATGCTAACATTGCATGCATCCATGAGAGTGAATAATGTATTTCATGTGTCATTATTAAAGAAATATGTGCCTAACCCTAACCACATAATTGATTGGAATGTGATCCAGGTGTAGCAAGAAGGGGATTTCTAGGTGGAACCAGTACGCATCTTGGACCAGAAATTCAAAGTGCTAAGGAACAAGGCCATATGGCTGGTAAAGGTTCAATAGACTTGCTACGGTCCTGAAGATGATACATGGGAGCATGAAGAAAATATGCGAGAATAATACCCACAATGTTTTGAAAATTTGAAGAAAACATAATGCAATAATCCATTTTGAGCAGCTAGAGTTCCAGAACCACATCTCAGAGTCCTGGCCAGTCTGCGCTCGGGGCCTTGATAAAAGAATGGATCAATCCTTGGGTTATCCTAGATAAACAAATGATACCTTGGGTTATCCCTAATAAACAATTGCTGCATTCCTTGGGTCTATGGGTTGAGGGGAACACAAGATTTTGGTTGGAACTGTTATTGGGGTTGTGAAAATTGTATTTCTTTAAAGCATTGTGATGTAAATTTGTCTACGTATGTTGACATAATGTGCACCAAGGACAACACACAATTCTAGGGGAGGGGGAATATAACATCTCCACTATTGTCATGGGTTTAATTAATTCTTAATGTAAATATAATATGTGGCTACGACCAAGCAATGTAATATGCGAATTGTATTTCTTTGTTTTAATAATAAAATGTGATGTCAGTTGCTAAGGGGACATGGATATATTTGGGGGTTGAATTAATCCACAAGATGGGTGGGAGTATATGAGAATGTCTAAGAGAGAGGTCTTAGGGGGAATTACCCATGTCTATTAATTCCACCCACATTCTTGAATTTTAGTATCATTATGTATTAAACTCTATTTTCTAATTGAGTGTTCCCAAAGCTAATCATTGAATGCATGTTAGAGGGTGGGTGTGAGAAGTCACATCCCATAGTTATTAGGAGCATGAGGGCTAAGTACAATTAGCTTGGGGAAGTGTGTGGCTCAAGAAAGTAAGCCAAAGAGAGGAAATTCCTATGGGTAGCTACAACAATTTTAGACATTGAGTTTTTAGACACGAACAACAAGGAGAGAGAGGAAAAAGGGATCTTGGAGCCGGTGAAGTCATGGAGGGAGAATTTGGCAAATTTTTGGAGATGAAGATTGAAGAGCCAGGTTGTTAGGCCTAAATAGTGAGCTCCTGAGTGAGGTCCTGTGTGATTTGCACTGTAATAAAAAGTGTTTCATGTTGTTGCTGGCAGTTTTCTTGGAAGTGAGTTCCTTTGAGTTTCCCAACTGAGAGGTTCCTAGTTACATGTGCTAGAGAGACCCTAATAAATGAATGGGATTCTTGAGGGGTCGAGATCAATGAAGGGGCACATTCCTTAGGTTGGGCAGGTCGAGAGGAAGAGACCTGGTGGAAAATCAGGATAGCTATAGGATAATACCAGTGGGTTGTGGGATTTTTGAGCTGTGAGTGGCTAGTAAGAGACCACCCTCTTTTGTAGATTTCTAGCCCCAACTCGGGGGTGACTTTCCGCTGATATTTGGAACATCAAGTTTATGGTTGGGTGGAATGTTCGTCTCAAGCAACTGGTTGCATAACTGTTTATAAAAGATAAGTGTTTTATCTTGTTTCTATTTGTATTATGAGTTTATTTGTTGTGTATTAACTCTATAAATGAGAATGATTTATATGTTGTTGTAATAAGCTATTTATTGCATTCATGTGTGATTTTAGCATGTTGTAGATGCATCTAATTTATGGTAATAGACAATGGTTAAATTTGTATGTAATTCGTAGTTGATAAGCTACATGAAATCAATTAGTTAGTATAAATTTTTATTTGATGAGTATTCCGCACATAATGGACCTCAACTAGGCTGGGGGATGTTACATGCTTTGTTGCTTTGTTTCCTTTTCTGTTTCTTTTGTTGCATCAAGCATCAAATGCAATTTGTAGTTAGCAACTTTGTTGCTTGATCTATTTCATTCACTTATGTATTGCTTTTGTTTCTATTTTAATGTTCGTTTAATAGTTGTTGTCTTGTAATTATAGTTGAAGATTTTGTTCAAAAGCTAGATAAGTTACATTTTCTTTCATTGGTTTAAAAAAATTTGATTAATTTGTCTTGAAAGAATACAAACAACAAATATGAATGAATTATCTTTTGTTAGCAACACTACTTGTGTAGTATTTTCCAAACCAATAAGATTAGCTTGTTGAGATTTGATGGTCACAACTCTTTCCCATATTCTTCTTTATTATTCTACCCTCCATGAGTGTTTTTGAAGAGCATGTTATATTTTTGATGAAAATTCTGTTGAATTACTAGAGAAGAAGAAACAATTAGAAACTATAATTTAAAAAAAATGCAACAACAAAACCAAATTTTTTGAGTTCTAGTCTATTGGAAATAAACTACCCTATGGAGTTGCCATATGCTGACTCATAAATTCATCACCTACTATTAAATAATGAAAATAATTGCAAAGCTTTTTTTTTCCATAGAAAAAAAGATATTATATTCATAGAATATACATGTTACATTTGTTCCAAAACCTATCGCAACCGCCAATGCAGGCTTACTACTTCTAGCATAATTTTTTTTACACATGATACAAAATTTCAAAAAAACAAAAACATAAACAAAGGTGTTGCTGTCTCCATCTATCTGTTCTATTTTGTTATTTATTACAGTCTGAACTCCATAGCTTCTGTTTTGATGCCTTCGAAGTACTCATAGTACCTAAAAGCTCTTTTTGTAGTAACATGGCTTCTTTGGACAACTCATCTGCATTTTCATTGAGTTCTCTAAGAATGTGGTGGAAGGAAACCACTCGAAGGACTGAAAGGTAAGCCGAATCTCTCTCATGACTGGGGCCAAACTTAAGTTTTGGATGTCAATTTTTCCCTATGCCTAGTCTATGACTAATTTTGAATATCCCAATACTTGTAGCTTCCTTACATCCTTCTTTTTTGTAGTCTCCAGTAGAGTCAACAATGCGGTAAGTTCAACTTTGTTATTCGTTCTGCTTCCTGAAGAGTATCTGATGAAGATATAGTGGTTCTGATTTAAATAAAGGACCACTCCAACTCCATAAGAAGGTGGATGGCCTTGAATTGCTCTGTCAAAGTAACCCCAGGGTGTATTGTAATCCAAAGAGGGAAGAATTGGTAAACAATGATTTTGTCTCTTAGGCTCTTCCTTGAATTCTGTTGCTTGGATGGGAGTGATAGCTATTTTTATCCCCGGATCCACCCACTTGACTTTAAAAATGGTCGAGTTGTGGGCCTACCATAAGTTTGACACCAAAATACTTGGCAGTCCTACATATAGATTGACTAATCTGTCCAAATCCCAAGACTAGTAACATTCTTCAACACTTTCCTTATTCCAATCTACTCCTGCTTTCAACTTATCCTTTATAGTCTTGGCGACTTATCTTGCATAGGGAAAAGAGATAAAGAGTTTTGATACAGTTTCAACATCAGATTTGCAAAGCACACATCTGTTAGGACCGCACCATCCTCTTTTTATTCCATTTTCCCAATTCAAGAGTTTATTGTTCAGAGCAAGCCAAAGGGTTAGTTTGCATCTAAGTGGGGCTTTGCACTTCCACAAATATTTCCACCACCATTTTGGTTGGACCCTTAGTCTATCTTCCTGCCAAGCCTTTTAGCCTAATTTTGCAGTGAAGAAGTCGTCCTTTGAATTGAGGGACCGATATAAAGAGTCCTTTAACTCTTCTTCAAGAGAGATAAAATTTTCACACATCCTGGAGATGTAGGCTTCCCATTCCTCTTTCAGGTCTAGGGGAACTCCAAGAGTGGCGACGTCTTTCCATCCAGCTTGCCCCTAGGGTTGTGGGTCACCTGTCTGAATGTCATGGAGTAGGGTACAATTATGATCCCTTAAGAATTGTATAAGAGGGTTTGAGAGCATGCAAGAGTTTCCATCCCCCAACCAAGGTTCCTCTTCGATCCTCACCTTTCTACCATTACCTATTTTCCAGAATGTCCAGCTTCCTATTAAAGGAAATGCATCTACAAAATCCTTCCACACTATGGAACCCTTAGAGTCTTTTTCTGGTAATCGAAAGCATTGTTCAATGGAGAGGTTTAGGAAGTACTTGGAGTTCAACACCCTAGACCAAAGAGAGTTTCCCTGAGTTAGGCGCTAAAGGTTCTGACCTACAAGTGATCTAGAAAAAGGGAAAATATCCTTAAGTCCCCATCCTCCCAGGTCCTTAGGAGATGTAATTGCAGTCCACTTGACTAAGTGGGTACCCCCAGAAGGGTTATGTCTAACCTATATATATATCTAAAGCTCATCCTTCTGATTTTCTCGAGAACCCCCTTAGGGATCGCTGCTATGAAGTTCCAGTATACCGATATACTTTCTAGGACCAATTTGAACAACATAAGCCTTCCTCCTCTTGATAACGTCCTAAAGACCCAAATTGAAATTCTTGCATCTATGTTTCAGATCAGCCAATCCCTTTTTTCCTTTCTATATCGATCCAGTTTTAGAGAGAATCCCAGGTATTTTACCCAATCATCCAGAGTTTTCTTTTGGATCAGGCTTATATTTAAAAAGGATATTTCTTTGGTTTTAGATCATTTATTTGTTAGTATGCAAGATTTATCTATATTTATCATCATCCTCGTGGCTTTGTAGTACAATTCCAACACTCGCTTGAGAGACGACACATTACCTAGGGAGCCATATACACATCATAGGATGTTGTCTATGAACATAAAGTGAGTGATTATCTTTGAATCTGTTACTTCTATCCCTCTCAACAATCCAAGGGAAAAAACCTCCTTTATAAGCCTACTTAAATCCTCTTAATGATTAGGAAAAGGAAAGGGGACAAGGGGCACCCCTGACGTAGCCCTCTTGATACCCTGAAAAATCGTGAAGGAGATCTTTTGAGGAGGACTGTAAAGGATGAGCTTTGAAGGAAGTCCATAATCCAATTGACCAGGGGTAGATTTAGGATTGTTTGGATAAGTACCAGTCTTAAGAAGCTCCAATTAACTCTATCATATTCTTTGGATAGATCCAGTTTTAGAGCTGCTGCCTTTAAATATTTCTTTTTAACCGAATGAAGGACTTCCTAAGCTATTGCCACTGCATGATGGATCTGCCTTTTCTGTAGGAATCCAAATTGTTCTTTCCTTATTCCTTTACTTAACATGGGTTTTAATATTCTAGTGATAATTTTTGTTATGATTTTGTACACCACATTGCAACATGATATTGGATGGAAGTCCTCAAATCCTTCTACATTTTTCTTTTTGGGGATAAGATAGAGAAAGGGTGAGTTTACGGGTTCGTAAACTCTTCCTTCTCTTTGGGATTCCTTGACCATCAAGAGAAGGTCCTCTTTCATCACCTCAAAGAAGGACTTGTAGAACTCCACTGTGAAACTGTTCAGACCTAGGATTTTACCATTTTGCATTGAAGCGAGGGCCGAGTTAGAATCCTCTTCTGTGACTTCTTTTTCTATATTTTGATTCATCTTCCTCATGAAAATGGGTTGGAACTTGGTTACTACCTCCAATATCTCCTGGATAGGTCATCCTGTTGATGCCTTGAAAATATTTTCAAAGTAATAGGCTCCATCCTCTGCTTTTTTGCGAAAGGAGCTTACCATGTCTCCTGACTCATTTTTAATTTACCAAATTGTATTAACATTCCTTCTATGGTTTGAAAATTTGTGGAAAAATTTAGTATTGTTATCTCTGGCTTGCATTCAAATAGCTCAACTTTTCTACCTCCATTCCCGTTTCTCTTTTTTGAGCCAACCATTTCTCCTTTCCTCCAATCCTTTTATCTCTTCCAGGATAGCCGGGCTGAGAGGCTCCTCACTTTCATTTGAAAAGAGACTTGAGAGCTTGCTTCCAATATGCAATATCTCTTTTTGTCTTCTAGTTTTCCATTCAAGAATATAATTTCTAATGGCTCATTTGAATTTTTTTAAGCTGGCTTCAAATTGAGCCATCACCGGTTCCGACATCAGAGGGTTCATCCTTTCCCAGTTTGAGATAACCAATTTTCTGAAATCTTCATCCTCTAGCCAAACTAGATTTATCTTAAGAGGAGTAGGAGGGGAATCGCTTCTTGACCTCCAAATTAGGGAGATGGGGTGATGATATGAGCTTTCCCATTCTTCTACCTTGGTTTTAAAATTCCATCCCTTTTCCAGAAAATATTTTGTTACCAAAAATATGTCTAGTCTTTTTTCTATCTCCTCTCTTCCAGAATGAAAATTACACCACGTAGGGCTGAGTTTTACCATTTCTATACCAACCAGTCTTGCTTCCTCAATGAAGGATAGGAATAAGACCTTTTGTAGGTCCTCTCTAGGGTTAGGCCGAGTTTTACTTAAAAACTGTTGGTTTCTTGTCGCATCATTGCTTGACAACTTCTGTTCAGTCTGGGTCTGAGTTTTCGACCTTTCTCCCTTGCCTGGCCTTGTTTTGAAACATATACGCGCTTTTTTCCGTGACAGTCACGTACATATGCAGGCTGTCCCATTGCAAGATGCATATATACGCTCTGTTTTCCTAAACAATCGCGTACATCAATATTCCTTGCTTGTTTTCTTGGTCTGGTGATTGCTGGATGGAATTTGATGTTTGCTAAGCCTTCTTGGGTCTCGATAGTGCCTGTTAAGTGCTTGTGGGATGGCAGGAAACCTATCTTTGGTTGAATTTCTGGGCGAAGTCTTTCTAACCATCTTTTCAATTTTTTTTGTCCTTGTACATTGGGCTAGGTGTTTTTCTGCTTGAGTTATCTTTTTCTATACACGGTAGGATTATATATCAGGTTACTTTTCAGTCCATGCATTTTCAATTTTGTTATATTGAAAATACAAAAAAAATAGGCATTTTGCATTGCTTGGCATTTTGGTCTTTTGAGTCTTTTTCATTAGCTTAGTGCATATAATGAAAGATTGCATTTTTACTTCAGAATTGCAGAGTTGAATTTGAAACTTGCATTGGTTTTTAGAAGCATATCATTCATTGAAAGTTAAAGTTAGGACTTTGCATTATTTTTCATATTTACTTCTCTTGCAGAGTCATAACACCATGAGTTTCACTACCATACCTTTTTGAGTAATCATGGCCATTAAAATCAACGCTATAATTTAAAATTGATTAGTCATGATTTTATTTTCTAGGGTGCACAAACTAGCTTAGGATTTAGTGCGTTGGAAAAGGATTTTGTGAGTAAACTTCTCCAAGGCAATTAAATCAAAATAGGTGTCTGAGTCAGGGAGTGGAGAAATCCATTGTATAATTGGTAAGATCAGAAGGCTCTGCTCACACTGGAGTTAATCACGAGGTCGTGCGAAGTCGGTTGAAGGGATATCCCCCTGATAACTTCCTAGCGTCAGAGATATTTCTGGGGATCTATTCGTATCTAGGGATCTTGTTAGTGCCCTTACCTCCATGAGAGTTGATTCTTTCAAGGTTTTAGGCTTTGCTACCCTACCCATATGATGGACCTGACTTACGACTTCTCGCATGTGCATCAATTATATAGTGGTTTATTAGTTGCTTGACTTAGGTGTCTCATAGGTTACTTGCAGGGGTTATTTTGCAGGTACCCTAGGTCAAATAAGGGTCGGACAACACATAACCTTTATGGAGGATTACCTCTCTGGGGGGATCTGACCGACTGGTTGTTAAGCCCACGAGGGCCCTTATAACTGATTATGTTACCTCCGATCTTTAGCAGGGAGTCTCAGGCCCCTCTTGGGTGAGACATACCTTCTTTAGGGAGGGAGGCCACTCAACCCCTTTACCCCGTTTGTATGCATATTGGCCGTTTGACTTTTGGTGTTCTCTTTGATTACTAGTTGGCCTTAGGATATATTTTTTCTTTTATCTTTAGAGTCTTATGTCATCATGGAGTCGAACTAGCCTCCCCGCCGGTCCCATCGCTTATTACAGTTACCATCGGATTTTGAGTCTTTGCCTTCTAAAAGGAGTAGAGTTATTAGATGTGGTACACACACATCCACTTTTCAGACTTGTGATTCTACAAGGATGAGTACTGAACCTAGTCTTCAGAACACTGGGAGCCCTTCAACTCCCATATCTACTATAGTTAATGTCACCCCTTTGACTCCTACAACCTCCATGGTTGTGTTAATGTTTAAGCCATTATTATAGTTATTTGAATTTCACTAGATGACAATAGCATAAGATAGAATCATTAAGAAATACACAATCACAAGAGACACATCATTTATCCTGGGAAACCCTCATCAGGCAGAAAACCCAGCAAAACTTCCTTATTATAGATAGCCAATACAATGCTAAGAGATAACTCAACCAAATACAGAAAGTCCTCTCCCAAAGATGCGCCTCTCTCTCTCTCTTCTCCAACTGCAACTCTGAAACTTGTCTCTCAAATGAACAAGTGAGTGTGTGTCTAACTGAGGCACTAGCCTCCTTATTTATACAACACTGGCACGTGTGGAAGTGTCTTTTCACTGGCAGGGCCGACTTCTTCTTCTGGGTGGTTATAACCACCTTTAATATATTCTGGGGCTTCTTTAATATATTTTGGGGCCGACTGACTTCTTCTTCTGCTTATTACAATTACATTTTGAACAATCCACAAAAGGGGATTTAGTCCTTTACAATAGCCGACATGATCAATTCACAATGGGGATTGATCCAATGAACAATACATCAAATGATAATTAGAATACACTTTGCAGTTACATTATTTCAACACTCCCCCTTAACAAGAAGGGTATTCTATAACAACATTAGGCGAGAGAGAGGACTGCATCATCAACAACATCATCAATATCATATTGGAACACTGACTGGCGTATCTATAAATCATCGAAAGTTTTCTCATCGACAACATCGTCATTCTCAAAGGAATGCCATCATCATCTGCATCAATATGGATTAGTATAAAACTAATACATCATCATCACAACACGAGGCTGGCTCATCGTCATAATACTGGACTGGCTTTCATCAGAGCTCTCAAGCTAGAAGCACAGTACTCGTCTTGCTTTACGTCATAACAATCAAGCTGGAAGCAAGATACTAGACTAGCTTTACGTCACAGCTCTCAAGCCAAAAGCACAATACTAGTCTCATCTCATCGTCTTGCTTTACGTCACAACAATCAAGCTGGAAGAAAGATACTAGACTGGCTTTATGTCACAACTATCAAGCTGAAAGCTCAATGCTAGTCTCATCTCATCGTCTTTCTTTACATCACAACAATCAAGCTGGAAGCAAGATACTAGACTGGCTTTACGTCACAACTATCAAGCCGAAAACTCAGTGCTAGTCTCATCTCATCACAACAACTACTCCTCCTTTGAAGGAGGGTCCTTTTGGACTATACCAAGCTTATCTCGAAAGTGCTCAAACTTTACATGAGATAGAGGCTTGGTAATTACATCAACAACTTGCTCATCCATGCTTACGTACTGGAGCTTTATGGCTCCTCTCTGCACCATGTCACAGATGTAATGATATCAGATCTCTATGTACTTCGACCTATCATGGAATACATGATTCTCTGTCATATTTATGCAGCTCTGGTTGTCACATGGGATCGTGGTTGCTTTCATCTCTAGGTCAAATAGATCAGTCAACAACTTTTGAAGCCATATAGCTTCACAACTGGCAGAACATGCAACAATGTATTCTGCTTCCGCTGTGCTGAGAGCAATGATGGATTGATTTCTACTCTTCCGTGAGATCATGGATGATCCCAAACTAAAACAACATCCTGAAGTGCTTTTCCTGTCAGAAACACTTCCTGCCCAATCTACATCAGTATATCCACTCAATGTGAAATCNCACATGTTTTGCAGCCACTAGGTGAACATGTCTGGGTTCTACCAGAAACTGACTCAAGGTGTTCATGGAAAAACAAATGTCTGGTCTAGTGTTCGTCAGGTACATCGGTGATCCAATAATCTGTCTATACAGTGTGGCATCAAATCAATTCTGACGAAGTGTCGACCAACAGCTTCAGCTTCGCTTCCATGGGTGTATTCATGGACTTGCATTCCAACATGTCAAATCTCTTCAGGATTTCAACTGCATACTTCCCTTGGTTAAGGAAGATCCTCTTTGGACTCTGCCATACCTCAAGACCTAAGAAATAATTCATTAGGCCAAGGTCTTTCATTTCAAATTCTGAGGCAAGT
Organism: Picea mariana; assembly: GCA_032191745.1. NCBI lineage: Eukaryota > Viridiplantae > Streptophyta > Pinopsida > Pinales > Pinaceae > Picea > Picea mariana. Next base: position 307,913 of record JASDQU010739283.1, on the reverse strand, counting down.
CTCTTCTTACATTCAGTGATGAGATTTTCTTCTCCAGTTAAGAATAAGTCATCCACATATAGCAGTAATATCATTGGTTAATCGTTCATGACCTTGAAGTAGAGGTTAGAATCTACTTTACTCTTGGTAAATCCCAAGCTCATCAGGAAACTGTCTATCCGGCCATACCAAGCTCTAGAAGCTTGCTTCAATCCGTACAAGGATTTTTTCAACTTGCATACATGAGACTTCCTGTCTTCAACTTCAAATCCTTGAGGTTGCTCTATATACACTTCCTCTTCGATGACACCATTTAGGAAAGCTATCTTTACGTCCATCTAGTGTAACTTCCACTTCATCTTAGCTGCAAGGGCTATGATGGTTCTGATCGAAGTGTATCTGGCTACAGGAGCGAATGTCTCTTCATAGTCAATGCCTTCCTTTTGAGAAAATCCACGAGCGACAAATCTTGCTTTATGATTTTCAATACTTCCATCAACAACATGTTTTATTTTGAAAATGCATTTGGAAGATACCACGTCCTTACTCTTCAGTCTGGGAACTATTTCCCATACATCATTCTTTGTAATGGATTGGTATTCTTCTATCATAGCATCTGCCCATTCTTTCTTCTGAATGACTTCTTCAAAGAAAGTACGCTCTTTCTCTAGGAGGTCACACATCAAATCCATGTAACTGGAGAATGGCTTAGGTCTCTTTACTTGTCTCATGGTTCCTTCGGGAACACCATACTTCTCTCCATCTTGAATAAGCTCTCTTGCCAAAGTAGGATTTCTTTTATGGGAGATCGTCATCTGAGGAGGTTCTTGAAATTCTACTATGTCACGATCTTCTAGAATTTACTCATCAGGGGAAGTTACGAATTCCCTCACTGGTTCAACAGCTCTGGGAACCTCCCTCACTGCAATTCGGGGGATTACGGGTTCCTCTTCATAAACTTCTTCAAGCTGGCATCTTATCGATTTCTTGAGTGCTGCATCTTCATCAAAGGTCACATCCTTGTTGATCTCAATGTGATGGTGACCTGGTATATAAATACTGAAGGCCTTG
>JASDQU010739283.1:211652-231813 GCA_032191745.1 Picea mariana | reverse complement strand
TACATAGTAGAGGGGTGGATGAACCATCATGTTGGATTGATCTATTGATGTTTGTGGTAGGTTAGGATCTTTTGTCATATTTTTTCTTTGCAAAATAATTGGGGCTTTCCTAAACTAAGGATAGTTCCCGAGGGGATGCTTTTGTGTCCTTGGTGTAGGGTCTATAAAAGTGTAGGTAGCCTACCTTTTCTTTACTTTAGTGATTTCATTATCCATATATCTCAGTATCCTACTCACTTCCTTCATGGATAAGGTTTCTTGAGTGGAAGAAGAGGCTTCCGTCTCTTTACCTTTCCTTCGGTCTCAAAAATATATTCTTTTAGGGGGATCTTTCCTAGTCTTGATCTATATCCCTAAGGCCCTCATGTTGCTTTCTAGATATTCAACACCATTAAACATGGAATCTAATTCCACTAAATTTATTTCTCTTAGATGTAAAGCAAATTCATCTTTGAAAGTAGTAACATAGGAAATCATTGCTACAAGCTCTAAAGGTTTAATGATTTTAGGAATTCTATGATATAACTTGCATAATCTATTGGTGAAATCAAGGAACGTTTCACCATCATTCCTCCTCAAGGTGTTGAAATAAGTGAGGTAATACATATAATCCTTTTTTACCCCCATTTTTTAGGAACATGTCATGGAATTGGGCCCACTATCTTAGAGAATCATTTGGCAGATTCCTTAAGAACTTCTTGGCTTCTCCTTCTAAAGAGTGGGCAAACATTCTAGAGAAAACATCATCATCCTCCAAATAAAATTTGTCTATGCAATATTGGAAAGAAATGAGGAAACCTTCAGTAGTAATGTCATTTTCTCCATTGAATCTTGCTAAAACCTTGAGGTAGCCATCAAGTACGTCTCCAAGGAACTCTGGAGGAGGCGGGACCAATGGTTTAAACATGGATACTAGGTATGAATGAGAGCGATCTAGCCAACCATATGAGGGTTTGGGGTTTATATCTAAGAATGAGGGGAAGTCCCAACCAATGATGAAGATCCCAATGGTGTAAATAATTGGAGGAAAGAGATGGCCCAAACCTGTGGGGATGGTGTAGGTGTTAGGAATAAGATTACAGAGCAATAAAAAACAAATAAAAAATGAATGTGGAAATAAAACACAACTAAACATAATATAATAGAGAGAGACCAATATACACAGTTCACCCAATATGGGCTACGTCCATAGATAAATAACCATTCCTTCCTTTATTCCATCCATCAAAATGAAGGGATAACACCTACAACAAATCTGCTGCAACCTCCTCTTCACTCTCTCACAATATCCTATCTAGGTCACAATACTCTCTCTCACACACAGCCTTTAAATAGGATTTATCACATATAATCCCATGGCAAATACCATGGGTTACCCAATACCATGGGCCTGTAAACTACCAATGATAAACCCATCATTGACTGGAATACAATGACCCCATAAAAATATGTTTTCCTTCTATGGAAAGAAAAGCACCAACACAACTTCTACTATCAGATCTATGACCTAATAATGAAAGGTCCAAATTGACTACAAACTCACAACATTTTTCAAGGTTTTTTTTTTCAAAACAATTATCTTCAGGAGTACTGCCTTTAAACCCCCACTAGGGGGGGCCTCCAAAGATAATCAATCTCTACAACCAACAATCTCCCACTTGGAGACTAATCACAACAACTCCACCACTATTGGAACTTCTGGAATATGCTCCAACATTGAACCTCACAAGTTTCTCATATTCACCATCATGATTGAAGGTCAACTAAAACTGATCAAGAACTTAGTTTCTCCCTGGTTACTGCCTTTGTTAACATGTATGGAGGATCCTCACTAGTGTGTATCTTTCCCAACTTTAACTATCCATCTTCCAAAACTAATCATATGAAATGGTACCTAAGCCGTATATGTTTAGTCCTAGAATGGTTCTCTCGCTATCACTGTACAACCTTCTATTCCCCCGCTTCTTTCTCAATTCCCCCATAAACCTATGTAACCAAATAATCTCTTTTCTAGCCTCTATATCAACAACATACACTGCTTTCGTTGTTCAAAGTGTAACAACCTTTTGCAATTTTGAAATCCAACTTGTTGTTGTTCCACCTACAATAAAAACATACCATGTGGTGCTCCTCCTACTATCTATATCACCTGTCATATTTGAATCAACATATCCCTATACAATAGTGTTTGAACCTCCAACACATAATGAATGAAAAGTAGTACATCTCAAATACTTGAGAATCCACTTTACTACCTTCCAATGCTCTTTACCTTGATTGTTCATACACCCACTCACAACTCCCACTACATGTGCAATATCCGACCTTGTGCACACCATCACATACATCAAGATGCCAATTGTTGATGAGTATGGAATCTTAGATATGTAGTCTATTCGCTCTTGTGTCTTGGGACACATCTCCTTAGTCAGTTTAAAATGGATGGGAAAAGGTGCACTAATTGGTTTTCCATCCTTCGTTCTAAATATTTCCATCACCTTCTCTATGTACTCACCTTGATACAATGTTAATTTGTTATTTTTTCTATCTCTTGTTATTCTCATACTAAGGATTTGCTTTGCAACACCCAAATCATTCATCACAAATGAATTAGCTAATTTTATTTTGAGCACATTTATATCCTACATGCTAGACCTTGCAACAAGCATGCCATCTACATACAATAACAATATAATATAGATACCATTATCTAGTCTCTTAAAATAAATACAATGGTCAAAATGACATATACTATAACCATGTTATCTCATAAACCTGTTTAATTTCAAATACCATTGCCTTGGAGCTTTCTTTAGAACATACAAGCTCTTCTTTAGTCTACATACTAATTTATCCTTCCCTTTGATCTCATACCAATGTGGTTGCTGCATATAAATCTCTTCCTCCAAATCCCCACGAAGAAAAATTGTCTTTACATCTAACTGTTCAAGATGAAAATATTCTACTTCCACTAGACTTAAAATAGTTCTAATTGAAGTCATTTTAACAACAAGAGAAAACATTTCATCAAAACCTATACCTTTCTTCTGTAAAAACCCCTTAACAATAAATGTGGCCTTGTACCTCTTTTTACCTCCATCTTCCTTCAACCTGTAAACCCATTTATTATACAATTCTATTTTACATACATGAAACTAAATCGAATTCCAAGTCTGGTTATGTACCAAGGATTCCATCTCCTATTTCATTCCTTGCTCCCACTTCTTTCAAGTTTCTTCCTACATCGCTTCTTCATATCTTTCTATTTCACCAGAATCAATCAACAATAAATAATACAATGACAGAGAGTATTTTTCAAGGGGTCTACTTAACCTGGTAGATCTTCTAACAATACTTGCAAGAGTTTGAGGTACCTTTTGTTGTTGTTGAACATTTTGATTTTCTGGCACCTTTGGAATTTCATTTTCTGTGATTTTATCAAACACTGTGTATTATGTGTTTTCCTTTTCCTAAAACTTATCTTTGTACATGACCTTATCGTTAAATACCACATCTCTACTCATGATTTTGTGATTTTCATAATCCCATAAGAGATAACCAAAAACATTAACTCCATGTCTAATAAAAGTACACTTCTTGGATTTTTCATTAAGATTTGTTTTATTTTCTCTATCAATATGGACAAATGCTTCACAATCGAAATCCCCCAGAAATGAGTAGCTTACATTTTTACCTGTCCATGCTTCCTCTATAATTCCACCATCCAAAGAACTTGAAGTCCCTCTATTTATTAAGTAAACAACAAAATCCACATGATCTTCCCAATAGTGTAAGGGAAATCCTACATGCAATCTCATGCTCCTTGCACACTCCATGATTGTCCTGTTCATCCTTTATGATACATCATTTTCTTGTGGTGTTCCTAAAACCATTTTCTCTTTATGAATCAATAACTATACAACTTCTTGTTGTATTATTCACCTCCATTATTTGATCTAATACACTTCAACTTATTTCTTGTCTCATTCTCAACCAAATCTTTCCATATCTTAAAAGTATAAAAAACATCATATTTTTTTAATGCAATAAATCCAAGAGCCATCAAGAGATGATACCTAAGCCAGTCCCCATAAATGTGTATTCAACAACTCTAACTTTTCACTCTTTTTTTTATTACCAACCATGAGAAATATGAGCCTCTTATGTTTTCCATAAACACAGTGCTGACATAAATCCAAATAAGCCTGCTTCAAATATGACAACAAATTCCTTGAGTCGAGAATTTGCATCCCCTTCTCACTCATGTTCCCAAGCCTATGATGCCATAATGTTTCATCCTCTCATGTAGAAGCCAAAGAAATAGAAGAGTCAACATTATCAGTACATAAATACAACATACCTACCTTCTCACCTTTTGTTATTATCAATGGTCCTTTAGTGACCTTCCATGAATTGTTTGTAAATGTAACTGCATAGCCTTTACTTTCCAACTTCCCTACCAAAATTAAATTTCTTCTCAAATCAGGGATGTGCTTCACCTATTTCAACAACCATTGATTTCCATTCTGTAAATTTATCTATATCTTACATTTTCCAACAATTTTACATGGTTTATCGTCACCCAAATAAACCTGTCCAAAGTCACCTTGAACATAGTATTGAAAATATTTCCCAAGGGGTGTGACATGAAATGAAGCCCCAGAGTTTGCCACCCAAGAATTAGTAATATTATCTAATGAAAGGATTAAAGCATTTTGCAACACATCACCTACTACATTTGCTTCCTGATTATTCTCCTATTGTCCATCTCCTTGTTTTTCTTTTTGATACCAACAATCTTTCTTCAAGTGTGCTTTCTTCTTGCAATTCCAACACTCCAACTTCCCTCTAAATTTGGATGTTCCCTTATTATACTTCCCAGGATTCTCTAGGCTCTTTCCTCTCCCCCTTTGTCTTCCCCTATTATCCACATTCAAAGCATGACTTGATGTCTCACCTGTGCTTTCCGTCACATTTCCTCACTAAGGATAACACCAACAACATCATCAAACTTTAAATTGCTTGAAATAAGGACATAAATACTCACAACCATGAACAAGAAATTCTATCTTTTTGGAAATGAGCACAAAATCAAAAGATCCCTAACTTCATCATCAAAGTTTACTCCTATAGAACTTAACTGACTGGTGACCATGTTAATCTCATTTAAATGATCAACAAAAAACCTACCTTCTGACATCTCCATATTAAATAAATGTTTCATGAGAAATACCTTGTTGGAGGCTCAAGGTTTTTCATACAATCTATCTAATGCCTTCATTAGATTCTTTGTCATCTTTTCTTTTGAAATGTTGAAAGCCACCGGCAATTCCAGACACAACCATATTGTTCCTAGTGCATTTTTGTCAAGAACCTCCCATTCTTCATCCTTCATAGTTGCCATCTTCTGTCATATTCCTCCCAATGGTAGGAAAAGATTCTTCTCATATATATAGTCCTCCATCTGCATCTTCCATAGCTGGTAATTTTGGTCATTAATCTTCTTGACCCTAAACTTTCCTTCTTCCACCATTTCTCCCACTCAAACTAAGAACCCTCCTTTCTTGCGAGTTTATTAGCCAAATAGACCTTCGGCTCTGATACAAGTTGTTAGGAATATGATCGTGGAACAAATGTGGAAATAAAACACAGATGAACACAATACAAGAGATAGAGACAAATTGATCCTGGAGGATCTAAGGAATGCTCACAGAGCTCCAGGAGGATCCATAACGCTCATATAGGTCCCAGGGGATCCATAAATGCTAAAAATTATACCATCTCAAATGACCAATAAAATGAAACCATTTCATAGGGCTCGTCTTCATCTTTCCAACGGTGCAAATTTTGTCTCAAACATAGCTCGTATGAAAAAGTTATGAGCAGTCAAAGTTTGGTCAAAATAGGGGTGCCACGTGGTAGCACCAGAAGATGACACGTGGCATGGTGACATCAACAGTGATGTGGAAAAATGGGGTGATGTGGAATATTGGTTGTCATGTATAGTCAACAGAGGAGTTAGCAGGTCCAAGTGGTTCAATCAACCTTTGACACGTGAAACAAGTTAGCCAATGAGAGGCTGCCACGTGGCAACCCCTCATTGGCCATTAATGTTTTGGTTATGTAAAATATTTATGGAGTCCATGGGATTCGACCCCATGGCCTACCAAACACTCCACACCTTCACAAAGCTCTAATAACCAACATGCCACAAGTTACCATTTGACCAATTCATGGCATGTAATTTATTTGAATTAGCATTAAAGTTCGTTTGGGAGTTTAAAAGGGGCTAAGGGATAGCCCCCAACTCCTGGTATTAATGCATACCATGCGACCATACATGATCCACGGAAGGGCTTAACTGTATAACAAATGCGCGGGAGTTTTGGCATACATATAATATATAATATATATTATATATTATAATATAACCATCGTATAATATGTATAGTTTTGAAACTATATGCTAAATATAACCAACGAATATGCATGGAACATAATATAACCTAGACTCTGCTAAAATTAGCGGCAATTTAAACCAACTCAGCTAACCGCCCAGATTTAGTGGGATTCCACCAAATTTAGTAAATAAGTTACATCCAAATGTGGAGGAGGTTTTGGAGCTTCAGTTATATATTGGAACGAATCCCAATGAAAAGGGAGATCCCTATGTGCACGCATCCCAAGACTACAAAGAGTTCGAGGCAGGGACATGGCATAGTTTTTGAGACTGTACAGAATTGTACGAAAGTATGTGCAAGTACAACATAATCTTGAGTTTCATCGTAAAGTGTGCCAAATGGTACCGTAACGAATTTTTAAGTGTCTTATATCAAAATTGCACGATTTTTCGCAAGGAACACAAATATGAGATCAGATTTGTAATTTAAGGCATATAACAGTTTGATGTCAATTTGTCATTAATGAGTTTGTAGGACATCATTTTTCATGCCATGAGGTACTTTAATGGAACATGGCCAATGTTATAATCATTTTTCTCCGTTTTTCACAAGGATTTCAAATACGAATTATGTTTTTGCATTTGAGTTGTGTATTTTGAGAGCACTCTCAATATTGGATTATTTGGTACATTTACATATGTGTTTTGGTATCTTGAGATAAAGATAAGCAATTTTCATTTGGTTGAAAGAACTTAAAGATGAAATAAAGCATGTCGTCATTATATATTGCTTGAGTTCTTTTATTTTCTTCCAAGTTATCTTGACTTCACTTCAAATTAGTCATCATAAAGGGGTTTTTGGATAAATGCCACATCATTATCATTTCTGCAAATCACCTCAATAGATCCTATAATTTATATGGGAATCAAGTTAGATGTTGCATGTTTATTTTGAAGGAATAAGTGGTGTCCAAAGGATTTTCAGATCAAGTGGTATCAGAGAAAGTTTTGACCTGTTTTTGCAATTTGTTGGTGCGATGAGGTTTAAAAAATCAGATTGGTGAAGATTTTGAAGGCTCTTTTAAAGAGGAAAAGATGGGTAAAGCCTCAATGAAATTGAGGCTGCAAAAAGATATTAAACGACAAATCCAACAAGAGAATGTTGAGTTTAGGATGTAGTTGCAAGCTCTTGAGGAAGAGAAGCAAAGGTTGGAAGATCGACTTTTACATCATGAATACTTTCATAGAAGTATCTTTCATGATTTGGAAAATAAGTTGCAGCTATGGGCCCCATTCCATCAAGTAGAGAATGAGAAATCTTCAGTGCAAGTAAAGGACAAGTTGTTGGCATAGTAACATGTAGCTGAGCAGATGGAGAAGCCAAAGTATCCTATGCACGAGATGCCATCACCTATTAAAGGGTTAAAAGCATCAACCAAGGTAAAGGAAAGACCTCATTATGCAGGCTTTGTATATGAGGAAGTTAGAGAATGTTCAAAGACAATTGAATAGGCTCAGCCAAACAAGTTCTCAGTCCTGGTAAAGGGATGAAAACCATCAATCATGAGTTGGACATTAGGGATGGAAGACAATCCATGTATGTGAAAGATAAGCCCTATAATAAGAAGGCTAAAGAAAAGGGATCATATTTCTAGAAGGGAAATAAAGTATGTTGCTCTTATTGTAATAAGAGTGGACACTGAATTGAGAAGTGTTGGAATCATCCACACTTAAGTCCGAAGTAGAACCCAAAAGATGAGAAAACACTTGAAAGAAGACAAGAAACAACAACTCCAGATGAAGATCTTAGTAAAGAATACTTCCTGATGGATGGTCTTGGAAAGTTGATTTACAAAGACATCTAAGAATGGTTCGTGGACAATGGCTCATCTCGCCACATGACAAGGATGAGATCCATGTTTTTAACATTCTTAGAAATTGACACAGATTGCTATGTTGGATTTGGAACAAACATCAGACAAGCAATTAGAGGATATGGATATGTGAGATTCCATCTCAGTTCGGGAGGATTTATGGGGATTGGAAATATGCTATATTTTCCAGACCTAAAGGTTAACCTACTCTCAGTTGCGTCATTTGAAGATGATGTTTATATCGTCACATTTAAGGATGGTCAAGTACTTGTGCATTCAAGAGAGGTTTCCCCAAACATAGCTATAGTACTTGGTGTTCACATAGAGAGGATGTATAGGTTACTGGGAATACCTATAGTATGGACAAATGGTTTCTTAGAATCATATTTTGCATCAGATTCAATGTCAACGTCAAATGCATTGTCAGAGGTCGGAATCTGCGAGACTCCTCCCAATACAATGGGAATGATAAGTTCATAAGTAAACTATTTGAAAACATCATTGTATAAATGTATATTATTTGTACATTATGTATATGTAAATATTTTGTAAAGTTCGTTTAAGGCTTGTGAGCCACTCATTGTAAATTATAAGAGTTAGAGGGACTCTGTAAAATTTCTATATGGTCACCTTGTATGAGTGAGAGAAATTTTGTAAGAGAGTCTATATATTACCACCTTATATTGTTGTAGAGTGAGAGGAATATTAAAGGGATTTCTAAGCCCTTTTCAAAAACAACGAAGACAATGGTATTGTCTCACCATCAACTAAAGACTACAGATGGATCAAATTGTCTGGTCAACATTCTTGATTGAACTATAAGTGAAGGAACATAAGGATGTAGGCAATTGGAACATGTAGATCAAGAGCTCAACAACAATAATTGTCAACAAGACTACATACGGATCGAATTGTCTGGTCAACATTCTTGATTCTGAAGAACTGTAAGTGAAGGAACATAAGAATGTAGACAGTTGGAGCATGTAGATCAAGAGTAGGAAGAGCATCGAAGTAATGGAAAACTTCCTAGAGATGATAAGAGGTATATATGCTTGAATATATATACCCATTCTATGTCATGTTCGTGGATGTATACCATGAATATAAACAATCAAGGCAGGTACAAATGATAACAATACAAGAAGAATTGTTCTTCAAGGCAAGAGTGACAATGGACAAAGTATTCATTCAGGGACTTCTACAGATACATCAACAATACAAGAACAATGAGTCCAAATGGGAAAGGCATAGATCAACATTCAACTTGGTTTCAAATTGGCCAAGATAGACTATATTCAACAAAGGAGATGGAAGGGAATGTTGAAATACATAATTCAGATATTACAAAGATTCAATGAATGCATGATTTTATTGTGCAGTAATCTATAAGACAAAACCAGAGCTACATATATTAGCTACAGTGCCAGAGGCCACAATCAGAGCTATGTTCCAGAGAAGCAAATAAACGTACACTGATCCAATATTCAATATCTAAGGTCAATCCAAAATGATAAAATGAGTACAGAATGTTCAACAAGATGGAAGAGTGAAGAAGCTTCAACACTAAGTCACTGATCAGAGCATTTCGGTAAGATGGAAGAGTGAGTTAGAGTTATCATCACTAAGTTGTTGAATATTAATACTTTTGGAGGCCCAAAAGTTCTTCAGTGGGAAGGTGTGATCCAGAAGGATCTAAGGAATGCTCACAGAGGTCCAAGAGGATCTAGAACACTCATAGAGGTCCCAGGGGATCCATAAATGCTCAAAATTTGACCATCTCAAATTACCAACAAAATGGCATCATTGCATAGGGCTCGTCATCAACTTTCCAATGATGCAAATTTTGTCTCAAACAGAGATCATATGAAAAAGTTATGAGCAATCAAAGTTTGGTCAAAATAGGCAAAACATGGCTACCACGTGGCAGCACTGGAAGGTGAAACGTGGCATGGTGACATCAGAAGTGATGTGGCACAACGAGGTGACGTGGCATATTGGTTGGCATGTACAATCAACAGATGAGTTGGCAGGTCCAAGTGGTTCAATCAACATTTGATACATGGAACAGGTTAGGCAATGAGAGGTTGCCACATGCCAACGCCTTATTGACCATTAATGTTTTGGTTATGTAAAATATTTATAGATGAGTTGGCAGGTTCAAGTGGTTCAATCAACATTTGACACATGGAACATGTTATCCCATGAGAGGCTGCCACGTGGAAACCCCTTATTTTCCATTAATGTTTTGGTTATGTAAAATATTTATTGAGTCCATGGGGTTTGACACCATAACCTACCTAACAATCCACACCTTCACAAAGCTCCCATAACAAACATTCCACAAGTTACCATTTAACCATATCATGGCATGTAATTTATTTGAATTAGTATTAAAGTTCGTTTGGGGGTTTAAAAGGGGCTAAGGGCTAGCCCACAACCCCTGGTCTTAATGCATACTATGCAACCATACATGATCCGTGGAAGGGCTTAACTGTATAACAAATACATGAGAGTTTTGACATACATATAATAAATAACACACACACACACACATATATATTGTAATATAACCACCGTATAATATGTATAGTTTTGAAACTGTATGCTAAATATAACCAACAAATATGCATGGAACAGAATAGAACCTAGACCCTGCTAAACTTAGCAACAATTTAAACCAACTCAACTAACTGCCCAGATTTAGCGGGATTCCACCAAATTTAATAAATAAGTTACAGCCAAATGTGGAGGAGGTTTTGGAGATTCAGTTATATATTGGCATGAATCCCATTGCAAAGGGAGATCCCTATGTGCACACATCCTGAGACTGCACAGATTTCAAGGCAGGGACAGGGAATGATTTTTGAAACTGTACAGAATTGTATGGAAGTACGTGCAAGTACAACATAATCTTGAGTTGCACCGTAAAATGTGTCAAATGGTACCTTAACAGATTTTAAGTGTCTTATATCAAAATTGCACGGTTTTTTGCAAGGAACGTGAATATAAGGTCAGATTTGTAATTGAAGGTCATCTGTAATAGTTGATGTCAATTTGTCATTAATGACTTTGTATCACATCATTTTGCGTGCCATGAGGTACTTTGACAGCACATGGACAATATTATACTCATTTTTCTCAGTTTTTCTCAAGGATTTCAAATATGAATTCTGTTTGTGAATTTGAGTAGTGGATTTTTAGAGCACCCTCAATATTGGCTTATTTGGTCGATTTACATATGTGTTTTGGTATCTTGAGATAAATATAAGTAGTTTTTATTTGGTTGAAAGAACTTAAAGATGAAACAAAGCATGCCATCATTATTTGTTGCTTGAGTTCTTTTATTTTCTGTAAAGTTATCTCAACTGCACTTCAAATTAGTCATCATAAAGGGTTTTTTTGGATAAAGGACACATCATCACCATATCTACAAATCACCTCAACATATCCTATAATTTATATTGGAATCAAGTTAGATGTTGCATGTTTATTTTGAAGGAATAAGTGGTGTCCAAAGGATTTTCATACACAAATATACCCGGTTTACCCAATATAGGTTACATCCACAAATAAATAGCCAATCCTTCCTTTATTCCATCCAAAAAAATGAAGGAATAACACCTACAACACATCTGCTGCAACCTCCTCTTCACTCTCTCACGGTCTCCTCTCTAGGTCACTATACTCTCTCACACACACAAACTTTAAATAGGATTTATCAGTTATAATCCCATGGGAAAATACCATGGGTTACCCAATACCATAGGCCCATAAACCACCGATGATAAACCCATCATTGACCATAATAGAATGCCCCCATCAAAAGAGGGTTTCCTTATATGGTAAGAAAAGAACCTACATAAATTCTACCGTAAGATTTATAACCGCATAACAACACCAAAATAGCATTAAAATTTGCATTGAAATGGCACTTATTTGTAGACAACAGAATAAAATCGAATAGCAGAAAATAACATTGAAGTGGAATTAATTATAGACATCGATCTCATTAAGAATTATCCCTATTTAGAAAACAATGTCGATTATTTTATAAGCAGCATGGAGCACCTTTAAAATGTTAAGTAGTTCACTTATTTTAATGAACAATTTATAATTGTTGATAAGCGTATTTGATTAAGTTAAGTGCCTTTCTTAGTTCACATTATGATAACATTTATGACCTTAGTAGCTTGGTAACAGTTCAACCCTTGCACTTAGACATCTTGCTTATCAGTTAATGGTTGGTTTTTTGGCGGAGTCGGGTTTTAGCTTGCGCTTTTCCTTTTGATTGTCGTCATCTTGTGTCTTGTCAACCTATTGCTTGGGGTATGGGTGTACTCTTCTTGTTAGTATCTGGCTCCTAGCGTGTTAGATTTATATTGAGTCCTTGGTTCAAATAGGTCATGTTGCGATAAGGTTATTGCCGCACCTATCACCTGGGGACGACATGATTCCTGAGGAGGGGATCATGGCGTGCCCTATTAGATAGAGGCGATTGATAACTTGGTTAGAGTCTGTGCTTCCAGTTGTGGGTGTTTTTGATATTGTAAGTTCGTTGTTGGCGCTTGGGTTGCAACGCCTTCATGCGTTGGGTTTCGCATGCCATAGAGGTTCTAGTGACTAGTCATCGAGACCGTTGTGTCGGGATGGTGGAGGTTGTCCTTAGCTTGTAACCGTCGTCATGTTCTGTGTCTGGCGGGGAGTCGTTCCTATCTTTTGATTTACACATGTTTCACCCATTTGATCGTTGTGATAGTGTGTTGAGTCATTTTTGTCTATGGCCTAAGCTGCGTGCATGTGTTCATCGTCAGGTTGTGTGGTTCAANTCCTTCTTGCCAGAAAACCATTTTTTTTTTTTGCACTTTTTGCTTCGTTGGCAGTCGTAATGGCTGAGGGGTCTTTACATATGGTATCAGAGCGGGTTCACCCCCTCTTGTTATCAGAGAGGATTGACATATCGAACTATTATGCGGTTTCACCCGCAAGAATACTCAGTCCTCACATCATAACTACGATCAACACGATGCGCATTGACATAACTCTTCTGTCGATCCTGTGCTTCCTTGATCCTTTTCCTTAGTTTGCATTTAATCCCCATTTCTTGGATCGCTTCTGGTCCCACCAGGACCCTATCCTCAAGTCGATCCCAACTCAAAGGTGTACAACACAGTCACCCATAAAGGAGCTTGAAAGGCGCCATCTTAATGGTGCTTTGGTAACTGTTGTTATAAGCGAATTATACCAGTGGCAAGAATTCTTCCCAATGCTTTTGTTTGTCCATCACGTACATGCGCAACATGTCTTCCAAGATTTGGTTTGTTCGTTCGGTCTTCCCTTCTGTCTGAGGGTGATACGCAGTACTAAAGTTAAGTTGGGTTCCCAAGGCCTCTCGGAAACTAGTCCAAAATGGTCCAGTAAACACCTATCCTTGATCGTATATAATTCTCTTAGGCATGCCATGGAGCCTCACAATCTCACTGATGAAAACTCTAGCTATGTCAAGTGCCTGATACCTCGTATGCACAGGAATAAAATGAGCACTCTTCGTCAAAGTGTCGACTGCCACAAAAATTGAGTCGTGTTGCCTTGTCGTCAATGGCAATCCAACAATGAAATCCATCGAAATGACCTCCCATTTCGATTCCGAAATAGCGTGTGGTTGTAGTAATCCTGCTGGATGTCTATGTTCAGCCTTTACCTGCTGACATTCTAGACATCTTGCCACATAGTTGACTATGTCTGCCTTCATTCCTTTCCAGAAGAATAAGGGTTTAAGGTTTGCCCTCATCTTCGTGACTCTTAGGTGAGCCATGTACACTACTCTGTGAGCCTCATTTAGGATCAAACTCCTCAAATCGTTGTTCGGGGTATGTAAATGTGATTTTTAAACCTCAATAATCCATCGCCTTCAAACGTAAATCCTTCAAAACTTGGTACCATCATTGTGTTTTGTCCGATAAAATCCTCGACCTCTTTGTACCAGTCATCGTTGCACTGTACAGTTAAAGTCTTTTCACGTAGATTCGTCTGAAGAGGAAACACCAAAAAGATGTGTGCTCTCCGACTAAATGCATCAACCACTTTGTTCACTGTTCCCTTTATGTAAGTAATATCGAAGTCGTACTCACTAAGAAATTTCGACCAATGTCGTTGTCGCGCGTTCAGGTCGCTTTGCGTAAAGATGTGTTGTAGTCCACAGTGGTCCATTTTTAGTTCAAAATTTTGTCCAATAAGGTCGTGTCTCCAAATCTTCGGGGCATAAACAATGGCTAACAACTCCAAATCGTGCATCGCATAGTTCTCCTCATGCCTTCTCGACTACCATGATATGTAAGCGATCACTCGACCGTCTTGCATCAAGACTCCACCTAAGCCTTCCTTGGATGCTTCAGTGCACACCAAGAAGTCTGCGCCCATGTCAGGGACCCTTAGTATCGGTGTTGTTGTCAATAACTCTTTGAGCCTCTGAAATGCTTCCGTGTATTTCTCAGTCCAAACAAATTTCTTGTTCTTCTTCTGCAATTCCATGATCAGATTTGCTATCTTCGAAAATCCCTTGATGAATCATCGATAGTATCCTGCTAAACCCATGAAGTTACACACCTCTGGGACATTCGTCGGTGCAGTCCATTCCATAATAGCCTCGAACTTTTCTAGATCCATGGTAATACCTTTGTTGAATATGGCATGCCCTAAGTAGTGAATCTTTGATTGATAAAATGAGCATTTAGACAATTTCCCATACAATTTGTTCTCTCACAGAAATTGTAGTACCAAGCGCAAGTGCTCGTCATGCTCCTCCATCGTCCGAGGGTAAATCAAAATATCGTCAATGAATACTTGGACGAACTTGTCCAAGTACTTGTGGAACACCCCGTTCATCAAACTCATAAATACCCCTGGGGCGTTCGTCAGTCCAAACGGTAAAACAATAAACTCGTAATATCCAAACCTCATCTTAAAGTGGTCTTAGGGGCATCATCCTTCTTGATCTGTAATTGGTGATACCCCAAACTCAAGTTGATCTTTGGAAACACCATCGCGCCTTTCATCTAATCAAATAGATCATCAATCCTTGGCAACAGATACCGATTCTTGTTCGTTTCCTTGCTCAATTGACGATAGTCAATGCACAGTCTCCATGACCCATCCTCCTTTCGAACGAAAAATAACAGGCGCACCCCATGGTGACACACTAGGACATATAAGTCCTAGGTCCAACAACTCCTTCAGTTGCATTTTCAACTCTTGTAACTCTAGAGTCGACATCCAATAAGGTATTCTTGCTATCGGTTCAGTCCCCGGTTTTAGTTCTATGGTAATTTCAATTCCCTCTCCGGAGGCATCTTAAGTAATTTCCTCAGGGAAGATGTCCACAACTCTCTCACCACCAGAAGGTGTTCTAAACCTTCCGCTGCTCCCTTCTCGTATAACACAAGGATCGCATAAATCTTACATCCCTTGCACAACTCTTCCATAATTGTAAGGAAGAGATGAACCTTAGGGAAACTCCCTGGTTTCGTCCTACAATCACGCATCTTTGTCCCTCAATATCGACCAAGCTCAACCTTTTCGTATTACAATTGAGTATCACCTCATGCGATTCCAACCAGTCTATACCAATCAAGACGTCATAAGATCCTAAGATCGTGACGTCCAAGTTGGGCCTAGAGACAAAACTCTCTCAGGTTAAGGCTACAGCCCGTAACCTTTGGTATCACCTAGATCTATCAAATGCAAAGGGTTTGTTCAACGACGGTACCTAACATCTTGAGCACAATCGACTAGTGCTCTGCTCGATGGTTATTCACCGCTACATGAATCTAATGGGCCTTGCCCAAATCTCCCACGGGAGTGGGTCCGACTGATCCAGAAGCTCTAGTCCTCTTCACTGGGTAGTCACGCTGGAAATGTGTCTCCCCACATTCCAACAAACCTTCTTCAGTCCAGTAATCTTGGTACCCCAAGTAGAAGCTGAATACTAATGCTAAGGCCAACACAAACTTGTTGACCTTAAGTTTCTTGGTAAGGGTGCAGAGCATACCTAAGTAGCTCCAAAAATGGGCCTCGTACTCAGGCACCATACGATTGCCCTGTCATAAGGCATTTGAAATCATTGAGCCAATGCTCAATGAATCCCTTCGATAGATACCTCGAACAGTTCTCATGACACGTCTTAGAATGCCATGTTCAATTGCGGCAAGAACTTCTTCCCTCATAGAAGAGTGCTCCCCTTCAATTGAAAGACCGCCCTGCGGACCTTGATGTTGGAGGTATAGTCACGAAGTGCAAGCACATCGCCTTATTCTTCAACCATGCCTCGGAGGCTGGACCGTCTGAGGCACCCAAGAACTCAGGAAATTTGACCTTCTTGAGTTCGCAGTGAATACTAATGGTACTAACTAGAAGCGTTGTGGACCCTCAGGGGTATAGGCGCCCCGACCTCATCTCAGTATAGAAGGTCATTCAAGGCCTCTGACCATCTTTGGAAGGACCCTGGTCAGACCATCACCATCCCTTACAACAATCGAATCCAGCCCAAGGGCTTGTTCCTCCCCCTTGGGGGTTAGACTCCGACGACGTGGGCACTTCTGGAGGTGTAGCACCTCCTTCCATGACACCACACTGCGACCCTCTGTGGCATTCTCTAATTGAGATCACCACATGGACACATTAAAGTTTTAGTAGCGCTAGGTTAAATACTCAAGGGTTTACTGTAGTGGAAAGTCTGGCGATCCACAATCACAGGGTTGAAACCGCTTTGATACCATATGTAAGGACCCTCAATGTTACAACTACATGCAATGCAACAAAAAGCTTAAATATTTTATTTTTTTTGGGCAGGACGAAAATAACGACAATAGTTAAAAAACACAGCTTGTCGACGAACGCTGCACATGCATATCAGGAAACAGACAACAACGACTCACACACTAGCACAACGAGCAACTGGGTGAAACATGCATAAATAAAAAAGAAAGAAACGACTACTCGCCCGACACAAACATGACAACGCCTACAAGCTAAGGACAACATCCACAATCCTGACACCATGGCCTCAATGAACATTAACTAGAACCTCTACGGTGTGCAAAACCCAATGCATGAATTCGTTACAACCTAAGTCCCAATGACTGTTACAACGAACAATGCCCACATCAAGAAGCACAGACTCC
Source organism: Picea mariana (assembly GCA_032191745.1). Classification (NCBI taxonomy): domain Eukaryota; kingdom Viridiplantae; phylum Streptophyta; class Pinopsida; order Pinales; family Pinaceae; genus Picea; species Picea mariana. The sequence continues at coordinate 214,363 of JASDQU010739283.1, read as the reverse complement.
GACTAAGTTATCATTCGCCTCTGTCCCTCAGGGCGTGATGATCTCCTCATCAGGAATCATGTCAACACCAGGCGATAGGCGTGACAGTAACCGTGGTGCAAATTAGGATGCCTAGACCAATATCCCAAGAAAATCCAACATGCTAGGAGACCAAAATAACTGACCAAAAGACTATACCCATGCACCCAAGCATCAAATCGACAAGACGCAAGACGACAACCTCACTTTAGATTGCGCAATCTACTAAGTGCCTTCGCCCACAACCCATAACCCTTTATCCATTAAGCATGATGTCTAAGTGCGAAGGAGTGAGCTAATACATGCACTCTAACAATCAAATATGCTGGTCAACAATCATACACTATCCATTAAAAGTGAACTTCTTATCATTAAAAAGTGATCTACTCTGCTTATAAAATATTCGACATTTCTCTCTGAATATTGCCGTCTAAAATACCGTTGTCTAAAATATACAACAGGTGTAAGCAATTTTCGCAGTGTAAGCGCATTTCAATGGAATTTAAGTCTATAACATCACTAAATTAAATCGCAGTAGTATCACTATCTTTTAAGTTGAACAAATATAACGTTCTCCTTCAACAATATAATTTCGCTATCTATGGAATCTAATCTTTGTCATTACGCTAACATCTAACTATTAGGAAATCACTATCAACATACTATCAATATGCTATTAAATTATTCTCCATTAAAACACCTGTTATCAAGATGCGGTTAATAAAATTTGTTACCTTTAAACCGTATGATTCGTTGTCCGTTAAGAAAATAGATCGATTAACCATCAATTATATTGTTGTCTTTGCACAGGATTAACAATATAAGAGAATTAGCAAGGAATTTAATATGTCTTTCTCTCAGCACTCCACAAACACATTATTGTTCATTAATAACGGTCATAGTATCCACGAAAATCATTGTCTAAAATTGTGGGAGGCTGTAAAATATGCCAAGGAAAATCGCTGACAGATGTGATATTGCAGTGTATCAAATTGTAGTGAGATTGCAGTGATTTGGTTAATAGTCGAACACTATGTTATAATATAAAATCCATCGCTATCTGTCTAACCATAGGGTACAAGGATCACAGCCAAGGTGTAGTGTAAGAATGCAGTCAAGCTCATGATCAAAACACATTCCATCTTATAGTAACCACACAATCATGGTCAAGGTAAAACACAATCATTTAATTGCATAAAAATTGTAGTCCTTCAATGTAAAAATGCCCAGGTATCCCTGATATCATTCGCTGGGCATTGAGCTATATCAATTCGCTGGGTATCTCAAATGAAACGCAGGTATCGTTTTAGTAGTGGTCGTCCTTCTGATTTTAAAATCGCTTAACCAAAATCTTAAAATCGTTCTCTGAAAATGAATTAGCTTCTGAAAAATTCCAAACGCATATGAATGCTAAAACTGCTTCTAAATAATAAATTCTTTCCTAAAAATTTAAAACGTTTCTGAGTGGTAAAATCGTGGGTAAAGTGATATTGCAGAGTGTAAATATAGGATATACACGGAATGAGATAATGCTTGGAAAAATAGGATTTTGCTGTCTTATTAATTTCCTTAACATTACTGGAATATGATATGGCTGTGTAGCGTTACAGGAATATAAAATCGTTGTATAACATTACTGGCATATGATATCGCTATGATATAATTAATTTCCATAACCTTACTGGAATAAGATATCACTAACTATGTCAACACAATCTTGTAATATATATAAATTTGCTATCAATATTGAATTTAGAGTCACGGGGTATGCATATAATTGCCACCAATAGACATTAAACTCACAGTGTGAACAACTTTATAATTCCACTGTGTGAGATGGCCACATAAATTCTGTGTGAAAAGATTTAAAACTCGCTCATGTATAAAATCGCTGGCAATAAAAGTAAATCGCAGTCACTATGCAGATTGTAGTCAATATGTAAATCACAGTCACTAATGTAAATTGCATTCAAATGTAAAGGGAATCGCAGTAAAAAATAGAGAGAATGAAATCACAGTCAAATGATAATGTAAATCATTGTCATACCAATTTCACTGTCTCTTATTAATTCTATGTCTAACAATGATATGATGTTCATTAATACATGAATTTCTATGTAACATGCCAGAAAAACGCCCAGGAATAAAATCGTGGTCAACAATAAAATTTAAGGGGATTCGCTTAGTGAATTTCTGGGTAGGATGCCAAGAATATCCAGAACCGAAAATGCAGAGATAATTGGTTTAATGCAAATATATACATTCACACGGGAAAACGCAGAGGGTAACCATTCAGAAGAGAATCAATCAAGGAAGAAAAATCAGTCACAAGAAGGCGTAAGACCAATCACTCAGCCATGAATCAATCGACAGGGGTAGAAGTTGGGCATAAATATCCTTCGCTCATCATCCACACACATAAAAGCAGGGCATTAGGATCTATAGGTCTATTAACACTGAAGTGAAGACCGTCGATTTGGATCCTAGCCGACTGCTCAGCCGTGGACTGATGATCTAGGGATGAGGACGAAAGATAAAGCACAAACTCTTCAAATAATCAATAAAACAAATAGAACAATCATATCAATCAAGGATCGATGACCAAGGAGATCAAATCGATGCAGTGAGCATAAAGCTATGATGATTTTAACTTCTCGATTAAAGACACTAAGTAAAACACTTTTCTTCACACA
>JASDQU010739283.1:200060-211326 GCA_032191745.1 Picea mariana | reverse complement strand
TGTCGTGCTATTGTCTAAGGGAATTTTTTACCAAGCTTGAGTTGACCCCTTTGCAGTTTGTCTCTTGCCCTCATACCTGACCATCCTGAATGTCCAATCAAGTCTTTGTTCGAAATCAATGAAGCCTTCAGTCTTATCATCAAGATTCTCTAGTCCATGACCAACGAGTCGTCGAAGGCCTCTGGGTAGTAAATTCGTACAGTCATATTACACTCCTACCTGAGTTTTGAATATTTTTAAGTTGTTGCTCGAGCTCTAAAGACCTCATCTCCAACCATTAGGCCTTATCATCTTCTAAGAAAATGGATACTCTACACGTATATCTTTTTGATTTTGAGATGTAGCTCCACTGTGTATTGCTTGCGACTACACTTTATATAGTTATATGACATGGATCTACAATGTATTTGATTGGTATCCTTGATTTTATTTTATCCCGAGCATGGGTATGCCCGCCTCGGTGAGACAATTATTATTTTTCATATGACACCTCCCGATTTCTGGTCCCTGGGCTCACTTGTTCGGCACATCAGTGAAGATTGTTAATGTATTTTGGCCATCAAATGCTCTTCTGACCTCACACATTAGGGGGCATCTGTTATAACCCTAATTTGAACCAGACATGCTTACCTGGCATCAAGCCATCTCAGATTCCTTCTTTTCCCAAAACACTGCTGAACAACTCTTCTTAAAAATCCCTTTTATAAAGGCCCACATGCCCTGCTACATTACTGCATGCGTGTACATGCTAGCTGACCCAAGACAACCTGCGTGTACCTGCAAAATCATGAAAAAAGGAAAGTTGTTGACAGAACACACAACTTTGGGTAAGTTAACTAAACCTTTAGGCCATGCATGGCCAAAAATTCGACCAAATACCTAGCTTCTTCTAGCCTATAAAAGAAGGGTTAGGGGTCCCATTTGGAGGAGGAGAATCATAGCAAAGAAACTATACCCGATTGTGCATTCCCTTTGTCCCAACCTTTAGCCATCCTTGTGCAAATATAAGTATAGAGCAAAGAAGTTGGAGAACAGTTGAAAAGAATCCCAAGACCAGGTTCATGGAGCAGTGGCTGACTTCATCATTATAAGTTTCTTTGGTGAAGTTAATAATAAATAAGTACTTTTCCCATCCCACCATATGAGGTTTTCATTGTTTATTGCGTACATGTTGATTAAATCTCTAATCCATTAATCTGTAGATCAAGTGCATGTGGAGTTCTTTATTTGTCTTATGTGAATGCAGGTCAGCCTTGGGAGGAGAGCTGTAGTTAAAGGGTGAACAAGCATGAAGAAGGATCGATATCAAACGCTCAAAATAAGGTATGCTCACTTGATCTTCTTAACTATGTATTTTCTTAAGAATAATGGGGATTAGGTCCAGGATGATGGTAGAAAGTAGGAATCTTTAGGTCTTTTCTGCATGCATGATAAAACCCTAAGTGCTAGTTCGTAGAGGGATTTCCCACTCACAACAACATGTATTACATGCTGTTACACATGTATTTTACATGATGCTACTCCTGTACATCAAATCCTGGAAATATTCCTTAATAAAAAGACATCATCAATCAAAGCCATAGTTTAAATGCCAAAAGTTCTTAAGAAGATCCATGCATGGTTTCATGAGGACATGCAACAAGTTGAGTTGGGGGGAATGTTGAGCCTCATAAATGTCTTATTTTCATCCACCTTTCCCTTCATTATTCCTTACATTACATCGTCCCGTTAACCTTCCATCATACCATTTTCATAAATATATGTGGGTTTCTCCTTGTTATTTTCCATTGTATTCATTTCAACATTATAAGTGAATTTGTGATTAAATATTAGAAAAATAACATATTTTCATTATATATCAAGGTTGGATGAGTTTGATGATGTGTGCAGGCATATGTGAATATTTCAACAAATTCAAATATTACCACCAAGCCTCAAATTTGAATTTCATCTTCAAGATTTGAAGATTTGAAGAATATTTGGGACAATCATTCAAGCATATTCAAAGGAGAAGATCATGGAGATTTTGATAGGATATCTTATCCAAGATATGAGTGGAGGATTTGAAGGAATAGGTTGAGAGAATAGTGGATCTGTAATTATGACACTCTTCAAGACTTTCATGTATATAAGAGAGTTTTCTCTCTTCATGAAGGAGGGAGACATCATGTTATTCATAATTGGGAGGAATGCAATTCATAATTTAGTCTTGTAATTAGGAGAAGGGGATTCTTAGCTTTGTTATTATTTCATGCTTTGTCATTTGACTTTTGTAATATAATTTGAGATTGATATATTGTGTGAGCTCACATATGTATTTTGTCATTCAACTCTTCATATGTTGTATTGTTTTTCCCTTATGCAATTTCCTGCTTTCTTAGTTAATATTTCGATGCTTTCCTAGATTAATTTCATTTCAGCAATTTAGATTAGATTACTTCTAATTCAGTTCACATATATAGTGTGTGTGCTTCGTAAGCCCACGAACCTCAGATTGACAAATTAAATAGTTGGGAAAATACTACAATGGAATTAAACGACAATATTTCCGCCTAACAGTATATCTCTTCAAATCTAAATCCCTGGAGCATGCATTTAGTGTAGCAAGGAAAGTGGAAAGTAAAAATATGGCTACTAGAAGGGTGGCCACTAACAACTATAGATAGAACCATGTTCACTCTCCTAACCTCACTCAAATTACAATGTTGAAACCTGAAAAAATGGATGAAAGAATATCAAAGGGATTATGTTTCAATTGAGATAGAAAGAGTAGTAAGGGGCATAAATGTGGTAGTAAGAAGTTATTCTACATAGATTGTGAAGAGGAAGAAGATCAAGAACTGGGACCATCACAAGATCTAGAATTGGAAGAGACTACCCCAACAATATATTTTTATCCATTTGATAGAATTAACACTCCTCAAACTCTCAATAAAGAAGGATATATCAAAAAGAGAAAAGGTAACATTGTTGATTGATTTTGATAGTACCCATAACTTCATTAATTGAAAATTAGCCAAACTTCTCAATTGTTTTATATATCTAGCACCAATGTTTCAAGTAATGATTGCAAATGGAGGAACTATAAATTGTTCAAGGAAGTTCCATAGTATTAAGCTCACTATGGGGGAGTATTTATTGGATAGTCAAATGATTGCATCCAAATGGATGGTGTTAATGTTGTATTAGGGGTACAATGGTTACAATCATTGGGAATGGTGGCTCTTAATTTTTAGAAAATTTTCATGACATTTTCCTTAGAAGGAAAGGAAATTAAACTCAAAGGTATCCAAGGGAAACCCTCTAAAATGATAATCTCTAACAACATAACAAAATTGCAAAACAAGGGACACCATTGTGTAGTTGCACAATTGTGCTCACTAGATGTTCAAACATCTAGACCCTCTGCTCTTGTGGATCTCCAAAAATTTATCGACAATCATTACAAGTTATTTGGAGAGATTCCTAAGGGTCTTCCATCGACTTGATATCATGACCATGATATTCATTTGCAGCTAGGAAGTGTACCACCTGACATTAGGCCTTACAGGTATCCATATGAACAAAAGAGGGAGATATAGCATATGGTTCAAGAAATGTTTGAGGATAACATCATTCAACCTAGCCACATTTATTTCTCTTCACTAGTGGTGATGGTTTACAAAAAGGAAGGTTCACGGTGTATGTGTCCAAATTATAGAGAGCTCAACAAAATGACCATTAAAGATAAGTTTCCTATTCTTGTCATTCATGAATTATTATATGAATTGCAAGAAGCAATTTTCTTTACCAAGTTGGATATCCATTCTGTCTACCATCAAATTAGAATGAGGCAAGAAGACATCCCCAAAATAGCCTTTAGATCACATGAATGCCATTATGAGTTTTTTGTGATGTCATTTGGCCTTACTAATCAACCTTCCATTTGTGATGTCATTTCGAAGCTTAATGAATTCTATTTTTAGATCCTTCCTCATAAAATTTGTGTTAATATTTTTGATGATATACTAATCTATAGAAAATCTTGGGAAGAACATGTACCTTAAAAATATTAGAAGAGAAACAACTATATGTGAAGCCTTCCAAGTGTGCCTTTGGGGTCTAGGAAGTGGAATATTTGGGTCATATTGTATCTCATGAAGGTGTCAAAGTGGACCCTAACAAAATTAAAGCTATGATGGAATGTCCAATTTCCAAAACCTTGAAGAATATTAGAGGATTATTAGGATTCGAGAGCTATTACCTCAAGTTTGTCAAGATTTATGGTTAAATAGAAACACCTCTAATAATGTTATTAAAAAACAATCATTTTCTTGGACTCAAGAAACAACCAAATATTTTGAAAAACTTAAGGAGGTGATGTGTACTACTGTTGTCTTGGACACACTTGACTTCACAAAGACTTTTGTTGTGGAGCGTGATGCCTCAGGGCATGTCATTGGTGTAGTTTTAATGAAATAAGGAAGGCCCCTTTCCTTTGAAAGAATCTAACTTAAAGGAAAGAACTTACACAAACCCATTTATGAAAGGGAAATGTTGGCCATATTACATGTAGTTAAGAAGTGGTGCCCTCGCCTAATAAAGGACACTTTAAGGTAAAAATAGATCATGATAGTTTCAAGTACTTATTGGAACAATTATTATCTTCATAAGAGAAACAAAAATGGGTTACAAAGATGCTAGGTTATGAATTTGAAATTATCTACAAAAAAGGAAAACAAAATTTGGTGGAAGATGCATTTTCAAGGAAAGAAGAAGACATAGATGGATTATTGTGTGCTATGTTCATTCTACAATATAATTGGATGGAAGAAGAAAGGATAGAATGAAATCAAGATCAAAAGGTATGCAAGATCATTCAACACTTACAAGAGGACACAAATGCATTAGATAAATTTGTGTGGAAAAATGATTCACTATGGTATCATGATTTCCTATATTTATGTAAGAATTCCCAACTCAAACAAAAGTTCCTTCTGAAATTGAATATTTCTCATATAGGAGGAGATTTAGGGTTCCTAAAAACTTACCATGGGATCAAGAAGGATTTTTTCTAGGAAGGCCTTAAAACTAATGTTCAAAATTTACGGCGAAATGTTTGGTTTCTCACTAGAATAAGGGAGAGATAGTCACGACCCAAGGTCTCCTACAACCATTAGCCATACCAAGTCAATGTTGGGAGGAGGTTTCAATGGATTTTACTACAGGTCTACTCAAGCCTGAAGGAAAGAATGCCATCATGGTAGTGGTGGATCAAATAAAAAAGTATGCCCATTTTAGCTCTCTTTTTCATTCTTTTAAAGAAAACACAATATTTACAACATTCATGGAAATAGTTCATAAGCTACATGGAATTCCCAAGATTATTTTAAGTGATAGAGATCCAAATTTCACTGGTAATTTTTGGACCAAATTATTTTCTTGTTTGGGTACTCAATTGGTTCACATATCCTCTTACCATCCTCAACCCAATGGGAAAACTAAGATTGTGAATAAATGTATAGAAGGGTATATTCATTACTTTGCATTTGATAAAAAAGTACAATGGGTCAAGTGGTTTCACTTGGTAGAATGGTGATACAACACATCCTTACATACTTCATCAAAAATGTCCCCATTTATGGTACTTTATGGATATCATCCTTCATCAATCACATCACACTTGAGAGGGAAAGAAAAGGTTGAAGTAGTAGAGAACCACATGGAACACCAACAAGAGGTTCTCCAACTATTGAAGGATAACTTGGCTATATCACAAAATAGGATGAAACAACAAGCATATCAATATTGAAATGAAAGGGAATTTGAAGTGGGGGATTTGGTATTTCTGAGGCTACAACTATACAAAAAGATGCCCCACAAGCAATAAAAGAAGGACAATAAATTAATATCCAAGTACTATGGTCCTATAAAGTGTTATAAATGATTGGGAGTATGGCTTACAAATTGGAGTTTCCTCCATATTCATGTGTACATCCAATTTTCCATGTTTCTTACATAAGGTAATTGGTTATAAGATCCTAGTTTAGACTATTTTACTAGAGATTAATAAAGAAGGGAAAATCATACTAGAACCAGAAACAATCCATGAAACAAGCATAAAGCAAATGCAAAATCGAGCAATTACTGAGTATCTCATCAACTGGAAGAACCTACTAGTAGAAGAGGTGACATATGGAGATGTGTTCTTCATGCAAAAGAATCCATAGCTAATAAAGTGCTGAGGGAAACACTTGTGTGAAGAGGAGGGTCTTGTTAAGCCTTAGATATCAAGTTATTACATTTCTATTCTTATATTATAGTTGTCTTTATTGGTCATCTTGACCCTTTAATTGTAATTGTATCATTTGTCTCTTATATATACCAAGAAGATCTAGTTTCAAGAGCATCTCAACTTGTACATTTGTTATATTGTAAAACAAGGTTGCCCCCTCAAAGAGGCTTCTCATTCATTATTCTCTCTCATTCTCAAGGCATTGAGTTACTTCTATTTCTCTTTTTATGCTATTTGGGTGTTTTGGTGCATAAAATAATTTGGGTACATACTTCCTCTATGGCATATGGGCCCAACCACAATATGTCAAATTTCCCATGTTTTCCAAGATCTTCATGTATTTTATCTCATAGGAGAACTAGATCTCCTTTCACAAGACTCCTGGGCCTGACCCTTTTCTCAAAGATCTTATTCATATTATCTTGATACTCTTTAATTCTACCATATACCTAGGTTATTTTTCTTGGAATTCAACTAGATAATTTATCCTTCTCTTGACCTTATCATGTTCAAATACTATATCATGTATCAATTGCATTACAAGAAGATCCAATTGAGCGGGTAAGACTACCTCCATGCCATAGATAGTTGGAAATGAGATTTACTTGTATCTCTCTTGGTGTTGATCTTTTCTATCCATAGGGCATGTCTAAGTTGGGATTCCCATGATCTTTTGTTATCTAAAAGGGTCTTCTTGATGATATTTATAAGGTTATTATTTGAAGACTCAACTTGACCATTCCCCTCAGAGTAGTATGTGGATGAATGACCTAGGATGATGTTGTATTTCTGGAAAAAATCTACTAACCCTAATGAGGAAAAGGCCTTATCATTATCTATGATTATTTTTTAGGGGAGTCAAACCTAGAACAGTTTTTTTCTTCAAATAATTTGATGGAAACTTGGTTAGTGGAATGTCTTGTGGGGATGAATTCTATCCATTTGGTAAAATAATTAATAGTTATTTTTTTCCTATTTTTGTGATGTGGTATTTAAGAGTTTAGTTCTTCTAGATTCTCCACAGTTAATTCATCTTAGAACCAAAATTTTGAATATGTACCAAGATTCATCTTCAAAACAACTAGTTAATGATAAGGATTGTGGATCTACAAAATAAACACTAAAACAATAATAAAAATTAGACCCAAACATGTCATATCAATCTAAAACCATAAAATGCTAAAGATTAAAGAGATCCTCATACCTCCATGCAAATACATCTTAATATTATTTGAACAATTGGATATAATTATCCTTTTCTTCAAGAGACAAGGTCTTGGATATCTTGATGAAATTTGGATAATCTTTTGTGCCAAAGTTGCAATCATCTACCTTTGATATTTTTGGATTCATGGAGGGATTCATGGGTATATTTTTTTATGTTTAATAGTCTCTCTAGTAGAACTGACACTCTTGGGTTGAAATTTATCTTCAGTTGTATGATCTTCTACCCTCCAATCATTTTAGACTAGAAGTGATCCATTGACTAATTAGTTTCTAGTTTTATCTTATCCTCCTCATTAGAATTTATGTTTAAATTTGAATACTCATCAATCCGGATTAGGAACCTTTTGATATGTTCCTAATCCTTGAACACTTTCCATTGTTTGATGGAAGCTCTATGCGTGACCTGGATAGAGTAGGAGAGATGGTCTAGATCAATAGGTTTGAAACTTGTAGAAAATTGGGCCATGTTGTCATCTCTTTGATTCCTTTATCAGGGCACAATAGTGATGTCGACAATGTCAAATAATTTTCCCAACATATCCCATAATGCATGATTGTACTATCTCAACCTCAAATGTTTAGACTAGAATTTGTTTCATACTTGATTCACAATCAAGTCAGAATCTCCAAATATTTTGAGTTGTTTCACCCTCATCTTTCTGGTTGTTTCTAATCCTATCATTAGTGATTTTTATTCTACCACATTATTGTTACATTTGATTCCAGTTTGAAGCCAAGCGAGAATTCTCTCCCCTTGGGTTAGATCGCCTAGACACCTACTCCATTTCCTTCTCTGTTATAGGCTCCATCAAAATGTAAGGTCCACAATTTAGAAGGGTTAGACCTTTCTCCTTAACACATCAAAGGAACACAATAGTTAGCAGCTGGGGGTTCATGGTTGAGCATGAAGTTTCCTATATTATCTGTGTTGTAGGAAGGGAAGTTGGTGGGTTTTTAAAGGTCTCTATTAACATAATTCATCTGGCTCCCTATATAGGCAACAAGTCTCTCCCTTAAATATAGAAATGGTGGAATATGATAGGTAAAATTAGATATCCCCCCCCTACAGATGTGCCCCAATGTCTAGATAACAACATGCCATAAGTGGGAGGTAAATATTTGATTACTACATCCATCACTACAAATTTTATAGGAATCTACACCATTCCTACCACCAAATATTTAATAATTCTCAGGCATTGGACCCTCTTAAAATCAAAAGAATACAAGTCTTCGTAGGTTTGGTGATATTCAATCCTAATTTCTCCATGATTGCTAAAGGAATTAAGGAAGGGATTCCCTACAATAATACAAACAATTATCGAGGTGAAGGTATTGAATCTCTAAGGTGATGTAGAAGGGAGGGTTAATTAATCATTTTCATTTGGTAGATTTCTGAGTACTATATTGGGGGCATAATCTTGGAGGTTTATTAGATCTACTTGCAAGGGAGCTTCACTATATAGGGCCATCACATTAGGTCATTGGGAATCATTTATATTATATGTTGGCCAAGGGTTGGATGATGAACATTGAGGTTCCCCATTTAACCCAAAAAATGTGTTAACTTCCTTTCAATGAACATGATACCTAATAACTTCAAAAACATGCATGGAAATATTTATTTTGTTGATGTCATACCTAATATCAAAAAGAGGAGGAGCAAGAAGAGTTACATTTGTTTCTTTGGTAGTGCTAAGTAACTTGGACAAAATAGCATTAGGTTGCTATGGTACGAGGGCCTTTCCTCCATTTCCTAGAATGAGGGAGCCTTTAGACTACTTAGTTGCTTCGGTTTCTTCTATAATTGGGATGGATGACCTCTTAAAATTGGATGCTTTGGGCATTTCCCCTTTCCTCAAACTCTCAGGAACCTTGGGTCACCCTCTTTTATAATTCACAAGCCTCCTTGGTATTTCTTCCCTCCTAAAATTAGGGGAATTCTACCTCAGACTCAACTCATGCTTCCTCACTTCAACTATGATATTATTAGAAATTATTTATAGCTAGGGTGGGGATAGATTAAGGGGATATTCTTCTTGTAGGTAGATATTTTCCCCTTGGGGTTATTTTTCTTATTCCTCCATCATGATGAGACTCTTAGATCCAATCAAGGGAAATAAGTCACTCACTATATTCAAATTATCATCTGGATGGGAGATCATATTGAGGTCCATATGATGATCAGTAGGTTCCTCCCCCCCTTGTTCATAGTACACTTCATAGTAGAGGGGTGGATGAACCATCGTGTTGGATTGATCTATTGATGTTTGTGGTAGGTCAGGATCTTTTGGCATATTTTTTCTTTGCAAAACAATTGGGACTTTCCTAAACTAAGGATAGTTCACGAGGGGATGCTTTTGTGTCCTTGGTGTAGGGTCTATAAAAGTGTAGGTAGCCTACCTTTTCTTTACTTTAGTGATTTCATTATCCATATATCTCATTATCCTACTCACTTCCTTCATGGATAAGGTTTCTTGAGTGGAAGAAGAGGACTTCGTCTCTTTACCTTTCCTTCGGCCTCAAAAATATATTCTTTTAGGGGGATATTTCCTAGTCTTCATCTATATCCCTAAGGCCTTCATGTTTCTTTCTAGATATTCAACACCATTAAACATGGAATCTAATTACACTAAATTTATTTCTCTTAGATGTAAAGCAAATTCATCTTTGAAAGTAGTAACATGGGAAATCATTGCTACAAGCTCTAAAGGTTGAATGATTTTAGGAATTCTATGATATAACTTGCATAATCTATTGGTGAAATCAAGGAACGTTTCACCATCATTCCTCCTCAAGGTGTTGAAATAAGTGAGGTAATACCTATAATCCTTTTTTACCCCCATTTTTTAGGAATATGTCATGGAATTGGGCCCACTATCTTAGAGAATCATTTGGTAGATTCCTTAAGAAATTCTTGGCTTCTCCTTCTAAAGAGTGGGAAAACATTCTAGAGAAAACATCATCATCCTCCAAATAAACGTTGTCTATGCAATATTGGAAAGAAATGAGGAAATCTTCAGTAGTAATGTCATTTTCTCCATTGAATCTTGGTAAAACCTTGAGGTAGCCATCAAGTACGTCTCCAAGGAACTCTGGAGGAGGTAGGCCCAATGGTTTAAACATGGATACTAGGTATGAATGAGAGTGATCTAGCCAACAATATGAGGGTTTGGGGTTTATATCTAAGAATGAGGGGGAGTCCCAACCAATGATGAAGATCCCAATGGTGTAAATAATTGGAGGGAAGGGATGGCCCAAACCTGTGGGGATGGTGTAGGTGTTAGGAATAAGATTACAAAGTAATAAAAAACAAATAAAAAATGAATGTGGAAATAAAACACAAATGAACATAATACAATAGAGAGAGACCAATATACACAGTTCACCCAATATGAGCTATGTCCATACAGAAATAACCATTCCTTCCTTTATTCCATCCATCAAAATGAAGGGATAACACCTACAACAAATTTGCTGCAACCTCCTCTTCACTCTCTCACAATATCCTATCTAGGTCACAATACTCTCTCTCACACACAACCTTTAAATAGGATTTATCACATATAATCCCATGGCAAATAACATGGGTTACCCAATACCATGGGCCTCTAAACTACCAACGATAAACCCATCATTGACTGGAATACAATGACCCCATAAAAAAATGTTTTCCTTCTATGGAAAGAAAAGCTCCATCACAACTTCTACTGTCAGATCTACGACCTAATAATGAATGGTCCAGATTGACTACAAAATCACAAC
>JASDQU010739283.1:180860-191695 GCA_032191745.1 Picea mariana | reverse complement strand
AGCTATAGTGCCAGAGGCCACAACCAGAGATATGTTCCAAAGAAGCAAACAAAGGTACATTGATCCAATATCCAATATCTAAGGTCAATCCAAAATGATAAAATGAGTACAAAATGTTCAACAAGATGGAAGAGCGAAGAAGCTTCATCACTAAGTCATTGATCAGAGCATTTCGGTAAGATGGAAGAGTCAATTAGAGTTATCATCACTAATTTGTTGAATATTAATACTTTTGGAGGTCCAAAAGTTCTTCAGTGGGAAGGTGTGATCCAAGAGGATCTAAGGAATGCTCACAGAGGTCTAAGAGGATATGGAACACTCATAGAGGTCCCAGGGGATCCATAAATGCTTAAAATTTGACCGTCTCAAATTACCAAGAAAATGGCATCATTGCATAGGGATCGTCATCAGCTTTCCAACGATGCAAATTTCGTCTCAAATAGAGATCATATGAAAAAGTTATGAGCAATCAAAGTTTGGTCAAAACAGGCAAAACATGGGTGCCATGTGGTAGCACTAGAAGGTGACACATGGCATGGTGATATCAAAAGTGATGTGGCACAACGAGGTTATGTGGCATATTGGTTGGCATGTACAATCAACAGATGAGTTGGCAGGTCCAAGTGGTTCAATCAACATTTGATACATGGAACAGGTTAGGCAATGAGAGCCTACCACATGGCAACCCCTTATTGACCATTAATGTTTTGGTTATGTAAAATATTTATAGATGAATTGGTAGGTTCAAGTGGTTCAATCAACATTTGACACGTGGAACATGTTAGCCCATGAGAGGCTGCCACGTGGAAACCCCTTATTTTCCATTAATGTTTTGGTTATGTAAAATATTTATTGAGTCCATGGGGTTCGATCCCATAACCTAGTTAACAATCCACACCTTCAGAAAAATCCCATAACAAACATGCCACAAATTACCATTTAACCATATCATGGCATGTAATTTATTTGAATTAGCATTAAAGTTCATTTGGGGGTTTAAAAGGGGCTAAGGGCTAGCCCCTAACCCCTAGTCTTAATGCATATTATGAAACCATACATGATCCGCGAAAGGGCTTAACTGTATAACAAATACACGAGAGTTTTGACATACATATAATAAATAACACACACACACACACACATTATAATATAACCACAGTATAATATGTATAGTTTTGAAACTATATGCTAAATATAACCAACAAATATGCATGGAATAGAATAGAACCTAGACCCTGCTAAACTTAGCAACAATTTAAACCAACTCAACTAACTGCCCAGATTTAGCGGGATTCCACCAAATTTAGTAAATAAGTTACAGCCAAATGTGGAGGAGGTTTTGGAGCTTCAGTTATATATTGGAATGAATCCCAATGCAAAGGGAGATCCCTATGTGCATGCATCTTGAGACTGCACATATTTCGAGGCAGGGACAGGGCATGATTTTTGAAACTGTACATAATTGTATGGAAGTACGTGCAAGTACAACATAATCTTGAGTTGCACCATAAAGCATGTCAAATGGTACCTTAACAGATTTTAAGTGTCTTATATCAAAATTGCACGGTTTTTTGCAAGGAACGTGAATATAAGGTCAGATTTGTAATTTAAGGTCATCTATAACAGTTTGATGTCTATTTGTCATTAATGACTTTGTAGCACATTGTTTTGCATGCCATGAGGTACTTTGATGGAACATGGCCAATATTATACTCATTTTTCTCAGTTTTTCTCAAGGATTTTAAATATGAATTATGTTTGTGAATTTGAGTTGTGGATTTTTAGAGCACCCTCAATATTGGCTTATTTGGTCCATTTACATATGTGTTTTGGTATCTTGAGATAAAAATAAGTAGTTTTCATTTGGTTGAAAGAACTTAAAGATGAAACAAAGCATGCCATCATTATTTGTTGCTTGAGTTCTTTTATTTTCTGCCAAGTTATCTCAACTGCACTTCAAATTAGTCATCATAAAGGGTTTTTTTGGATAAAGGACACATCATCATCATATCTACAAATCACCTCAACATATCCTATAATTTATATGGGAATCAAGTTAGATGTTGCATGTTTATTTTGAAGGAATAAGTGGTGTCCAAAGGATTTTCAGATCACAAATATACCTGGTTTACCCAATATAGGTTACATCCACAAATAAATAGCCAATCCTTCCTTTATTCCATCCAAAAAAATGAAGGAATAACACCTACAACACATCTGCTGTAACCTCCTCTTCATTCTCTCATGGTCTCCTCTCTAGGTCACTATACTCTCTCACACACACAAACTTTAAATAGGATTTATCAGATATAATCCCATGGGAAAATACCATGGGTTACCCAATACCATAGGCCCATAAATTACCGATGGTAAACCCATCATTGACCATAATAGAATGCCCCCATAAAAAGAGGGTTTCCTTATAGGGTAAGAAAATAACCTACATAAATTCTACCGTAAGATTTATAACCGCATAACAACACTAAAATAGCATTAAAATTTGCATTGAAATGGCACTTATTTGTAGACAACAGAATAGAATCGAATAGCAGCAAATAGCATTGAGGTGGCATTAATTATGGAAATCGATCTCATTAAGAATTAGCCCCATTTAGACAACAATGTCGATTATTTTATAAGCAACGTGGAGCACCTTTAAAATGTTAAGTAGTTCACTTATTTTAACAAACAATTTATAATTGTTGATAAGCGTATTTGATTGGGTTAAGTGCCTTTCTTAGTTCGCATTATGATAACATTTATGACCTTAGTAGCTTGGTAATAGTTCAACCCTTGCACTTAGACATCTTGCTTATCAGTTAATGGTTGGTTTGTTGGCGGAGTCAGGTTTTAGCTTGCGCTTCTCCTTTTGATTGTCGTCATCTTGTGTCTTCTCAACCTGTTGCTTGGGGTATGGGTGTAGTCTTCTTGTCAGTATTTGGCTCCTAGCGCATTGGATTTTAATGAGTCCTTGGTTCAAATAGGTCATGTTGCACCAAGGTTATTGCCGCACCTATCACCTGGGGACGACATAATTCCTGAGGAGGGGATCATGGCATGCCCTATTAGATAGAGGCGATTGATAACTTGGTCGGAGTCTGTGCTTCCCGTTGTGGGTGTTTTTGATCTTGTAAGTTCATTGTTGGCGCTTGGGTTGCAACGCATTCATGCGTTGGGTTTCGCATGCCATAGAGGTTCTAGTGACTAGTCGTCAAGACCATTGTGTCAGGATGGTGGAGGTTGTCCTTAGCTTGTAAGCGTCGTCGTGTTGTGTGTCCAGTGGGGAGTCATTCCTATATTTTGATTTACGCATGTTTCACCCAGTTGATCATTGTGCTAGTGCGTTGATTCATTGTTGTCTGTGGCCTAAGATGCATGCATGTGTTCATCGTCAGGTTGTGTGGTTCAACTGTTGTCGTCATTTCCTTCTTGCCAGAAAATCTTTTTTTTTTTTGCACTTTTTGCTTCACCGGCAGTCGTAACCGCTGAGGGGTCTTTACATATGGTATCAGAGTGGGTTCAACCTCTCTTGGTATCAGAGAGGGTTGACATATCGAAATCTTGTGTGGTTTCACCCGCAAGAATACTCGATCCTCGCATCATAACTACGATCAACACGACACACATTGACATAACTCTTCTATCGATCTTGTGCTTCCTTGATCCTTTGCCTTAATTTGCATTTAATCCCCATTTCTTGGATCTCTTCTGGTCCCACCAGGACCCTATCCTCAAGCCAATCCCAACTCAAAGGAGTCCAACATGGTCACCCATAAAGGAGCTCGAAAGGTGCCATCTTAATGGTGCTTTGGTAACTGTTGTTATAAGCGAATTATACCAGTGGCAAGAATTCTTCCCAACACTTCTGTTGGTCCATCACGTATATGTGCAACATGTATTCCAAGATTTGGTTTGTTCGTTCGGTATTCCCTTCTATCTCAAGGTGATACATAGTACTAAAGTTAAGTTGGGTTCCCAAGGCCTCTTGGAAATTAGTCCAAAATCATCCAATAAACACCGATCCTCGATCGTATATAATTCTCTTAGGCACACCATGGAGCCTCACAATCTCACTGATGAGAACTCTAGCTATGTCAAGTGCCTGATACGTCGTATGCACAGGAATAAAATGAACACTCTTTGTCAGAGTGTCGACTATCATAAAAATCGAGTCGTGTCTACTTGCTGTCAATGGCAATCCAACAATGAAATCCATCGAAATGACCTCCCATTTCGATTCTGGAATAGCGTGTGGCTGTACTAATCCTACTGGATGTCTATGTTCATCCTTTACTTGCTGACATTCTAGACATATTACCACATAGTTGACTATGTTTGCCTTCATTCCTTTCCAGAAGAATAAGGGTTTAAGGTCTGCCCTCATCTTCGTGACTCCTGGGTGAGCCATGTACACCGCTTTGTGAGCCTCGTTTAGGATCAAAATACTCAACTCTTCGTTTGGGGTACGTAAATCTGATTTTTAAACCTCAATAATCCATCGTCATCAAATGTAAATCCTTCAAAACTTAGTACCATCATTGTGTTTTGTCCGATAAAATCCTCGACCTCTTTGTACCAGTCATCGTCGCGTTGTAAAGTTAGAATCTTTTCACGTAGGTTTTTCTGAAGAGGAAACACCAAAGAGATGCGTGCTCTCCAACTCAATGCATCAACCACTATATTTACTATTCCCTTTATGTAAGTAATCTCGAAGTTGTACTCACTAATAAATTCCGACCAATGTCGTTGTCGCGCGTTCAGGTCACTTTGCGTAAAGATGTGTTGTAGTCCATAGTGGTCCGTTTTTAGTTCAAAATTTTTTCCAATAAGATAGTGTCTCCAAACCTTCGAGGCATAAACAATGGCTAACAACTCCAAATCATGCTTCACATAGTTCTCCTCATGCCTTCTCTACTTCCTCAATATGTAAGCGATCACTCGATTGTCTTGCATCAAGACTCCGCTTAAGCCTTTCTTGGATGCATCAGTGCACACCAAGAAGTCCGCGCCCATGTCAGGGACCCTTAGTATCGGTGCTATTGTCAACAACTCTTTGAGCCTTCAAAATGCTTCTATGCATTTCTCGATCCAAACAAATTTCTTTTTCTTCTTCTGCAATTTTGTGATCGAATTTTCTATCTTCGAAAATCCCTCGACAAATCGTTGATAGTATCCTTCTAAACCCATGGAGCTACGCACCTCTGGGACATTCGTTGGTGCAGGCCATTCCATAATAGCCTCAACCTCTGCTAGATCCATGATGATACCTTCATTGAAGATGGCATGCCATAAGTAGTGAATATTCGATTGATAAAACGAGCATTTAGACAATTTCCCATACAATTTGTTCTCTCACAGAAATTGTAGTACCAAGCACAAGTGCTTGTCATGATCCTCCATCCTCCGAGGGTAAATCAAAATATCTTCAATGAATAATTGGACGAACTTGTCCAAGTACTTGTGGAACACCCCGTTCATCAAACTCATAAATACCCCTGGGGCGTTCATCAGTCCAAACGGTAAAACAATAAACTCGTAATATCCAAACCTCGTCTTAAAGTGGTCCTAGGGGTATCATCCTCCTTGATCTGTAACTAGTGATACCCTGAACTCAAGTTGATATTTGGAAACACCGTCATGCCTTTCATATGATCAAACAGATCATCAATCCTTGGCAACGGATACTGGTTCTTGTTCGTTTCCTTGCTCAATTGACGATAGTCAATGCATAGTCTCCACGACCCATCCTCCTTTCGAACGAAAAATAACAGGCACACCCCATGGTGATACACTGAGACGTATAAGTCCTAGGTCCAACAACTCCTTCAGTTACATTTTCAACTCTTGTAACTCTGGAGTCGACATCCGCTAAGGCGTTCTTGCTATCGGTTCAGTCCCCGGTTTTAGTTCTATGGTAATTTCAATTCCCTCTCTGGAGACATCCCAAGTAATTTCCTCAGGGAAGACGTCCACAACTCTCTCACCACCGGAAGGTGTTCTAAACCTTCCACTGCTCCCTTCTCATACAACACAAGGATCACATAAAGCTTACATCCCTTGCACAACTCTTCCATAACTGTAAGGAAGAGATGAACCTCAGGGAAACTCCCTGGTTTCGTTCTACAATAATGCATCTCTGTCCCTCAATATCGACCAAGCTCAACCATTTCATCTTACAATTGAGTATCACCTCATGTGATTCCAACCAGTCCATACTGATCACGACGTCATAAGATCCTAAGATCGTGACGTACAGGTTGGGCCTAGAGACAAAACTCTCTCAGGCTAAGACTACAACCCGTAACCTTCGATATCACCTGGATCTATCATATGCTAAGGGTCTATTCAGCGACGGTACCTAACATCTTGAGCATAGTCGACTGGTGCTCTTCTTGATGGTTATTCACCGCTGCATGAATCCAATGGGCCTTGCCCAAATCTCCCACAGGAGTGGGTCCAATTGATCCAGAATCTCTAGTCCTCTTCACTGGGCAGTCATGATGGAAATGTGGCTCCCCACATTCCAACAAACCTTCTTCAGTCCAGTAATCCTAGTACCCCAAGTAGAAGCTGAATATTAATGTTAAGGCCAACACGAACTTGTTGACCTTAATTTTCTTGGTAAGGGTGCGGAGCATACCTAAGCAGCTCCAAAAATGGGCCTCGTACTCAGGCACCGTACGACCGCCCTATCGTAAGGCGTTTGAACTCATTAAGCCAACGCTCAATGAATCCCTCCGATAGATACCTCTCTCTGAACCGTTCCTTGAACAATTCTCATGACACGTCTTAGACTGCCATGTTCAATTGCGACAGGAGCGTCTTCCCTCATAGAAGAGTGCTCCCCTTCAATTGAAATACCTCCCTACGGACCTTCATGTTGGAGGTATAGTCGCAAAGTGCAAGCACATCGCCTTATTCTCCAACCATGCCTCGGTGGCTGCACCGTCCGAGGCACCCAAGAACTCAGGAAATTTGACCTTCTCGAGTTTGCGGTGAATACTAACGGTACTAATTGGGAGCATTGTGGACACTCAGGGGTACAGGTGCCCCGACCTCATCTCAGTACAGAAGGTCAGTCAAGGCCTCTGACCATCTCTGGAAGGACCCTGGCCAGACCATCATCATCCCTTACAACAATCGAATCCAACCCAAGGGCTTGTTCCTCCCCCTTAGGGGTTAGACTCCGACGACGCGAGCACTTTTGGAGGTGTAGCACCTCCTTCCATGACACCACACTGCAAACCTCTATGGTGTCCTCTAATCGAGATCACTGCATGGACACATTAAAGTTTTAGTAGCACTAGGTTAAATACTCAAGGGTTTACTGTAGTGGAAAGCCTGAAAATCCATAATCGCAGGGTTGAACCCACTCTGATACCATATGTAAGGACCCTCAACGTTACAACTACATGCGACGCAACATAAAGCTTAAAATTATTTTATTTTTTTGGGGCAGGACGAAAATAATGAAAACAGTTAAAAAATGCAGCTTGTCGACGAACGTCATGCATGCAGATCAGGCAACAAACAACAACGACTCACACACTAGCACAACGAGCAACTAGGTGAAACATGCGTAAATCAAAAAGAAATAAATGACTACTTGCTCGACACAAACATGACAATGCCTACAAGCTAAGGACAACATCCACAATCTCGACACCGTGGCCTCGATGAACATTAACTACAACCTCTACGGTGCACAAAACCCAACACATGAATCCGTTACAACCTAAGTCCCAATGACTGTTACAATGAACAATGCCCACATCGAGAAGCACCGACTCCGACTAGGTTATCATTCGCCTCTATCCCTCAAGGCGCGATGATCTCCTCATCAGGAATCATGCCAACACTAGGCGATAGGCATGACAGTAACCGTGGCGCAAATTAGCATGCCTAGACCAATATCCCAAGAAAATCCAATGTGCTAGGAGACTGAAATAACTGACCAGAAGACTATACCCATGCACCCAAGTATCAAATCGACAAGATGAAAGATGACAACCTAGATTTAGATTGCACAAGCTACTAAGTGCCTTCACCCACAACCCACAACCCTTTATCCATTAAGCATGATGTCTAAGTGCAAAGGAGTGATCTAATACATACACTCTAACAATCAAATATGCTGGTCAACAATCATACACTATCCATTAAAAGTGAACTTCTTATCATTAAAAAGTGATCTACTCTGCTTATAAAATATTCGACATTGCTCTTTGAATATTGCCTTCTAAAATACCATTGTCTGAAATATACATCAGGTGCAAGCAATTTTTGCAGTGTAAGTGCATTTCAATGGAATTTAAGTCTATAACATCGCTAAATTAAATCGCAGTAGTATCGCTATCTTTTAAACTGAACAAATATAATGTTCTCCTTCAACAATATAATTTCGCTATCTATGGAATCTAACCTCTATCATTACACTAACATCTGACTATTAGGAAATCACTGTCAACATACTATCAATATGCTATTAAGTTATTCACCATTAAAACACCTGCTAACAAGATGCGGTTAATAAAATTTGTTTCCTTTAAACCGTATGATTTGTTGTCCGTTAAGCAAACAGATCGATTAACCATCAATTATATCGTTGTCTTTGCACATGATTAACAATATAAAAGAATTAGCAAGGAATTTAATATGTCTTTCTCTCAACACTCCACAAACACATTATTGTTCATTAATAACGGTCATAGTATCCATAAAAATCGTTGTCTAAAACTGTGGGAGATTGTAAAATGTGCCAAGGAAAATCGCTGACAGATGTGATATTGCAGTGTATCAAATTGTAGTGAGATTGCAGTGATTTGGTTAATAGTCGAACACTATGTTATAATATAAAATCCACCACTGTCTGTCTAACCATAGGGTACAAGGATTGCAGCCAAGGTGTAGTGTAAGAACGCAGTCAAGCTCAGGATCAAAACATAGTCCATCTTATAGTAACCACACAATCATGGTCAAGGTAAAACACAATCATTTAATTGCATAAAAATTGTAGTCCTTCAAAGTAAAAACGTGTAGGTATCCCTGATATCATTCGATGGGCATTGAGCTATATCAATTCGCTGGGTATCTCAAATGAAACGCAGGTATTGTTTTAGTAGTGGTTTTCCTTTTGATTTTAAAATCGCTTAACCAAAATCTTAAAATCGTTCTCTGAAAATGAATTAGCTTCTGAAAAATTCCAAACGCATATGAATGCTAAAACTACTTCTAAGTAATAAATTCTTTCCTAAAAATTTAAAACGTTTCTGAGTGGTAAAATCATGGGTAAAGTGATATTGTAGAGTGTAAATATAGGATATACACGAAATGAGATAATGCTTGGAAAAATAGGATTTTGTTGTCTTATTAACTGTATAATCATTTTCCTTAACATTATTGGAATATGATATGGCTGTGTAGCGTTACTGGAATATAAAATTGTTGTATAACATTACTGGCATATGATATCGCTATGATATAATTAATTTCCATAACCTTACTGGAATAAGATATCACTAACTATGTCAACGCAGTCCCGTAATATATATAAATTCGTTGTCAGTATTGAATTTAGAGTCACAGGGTATGCATATAATTGCCACCAATAGACATTAAACTCATAGTGTGAACAACTTTATAATTCCGCTGTGTGAGATGACCACATAAATGCTGTGTGAAAAGATTTAAAACTCGCTCATGTATAAAATCACTGACAATAAAAGTAAATCACAGTCACTATGCAGATTGCAGTCAATATGTAAATCACAGTCACTAATGTAAATTGCATTCAAATGTAAAGGGAATCGCAGTAAAAAACAGAGAGAATGAAATCACAGTCAAATGATAATGTAAATCATTGTTATACCAATTTCGTTGTCTCTTATTAATTCTATGTCTAACAATGATATGATGTTCATTAATACATGAATTTCTGTGTAACATGCCAGAAAAATGCCCAGGAATAAAATCGTGGTCAACAATAAAATTTAAGGGGATTCGCTAAGTGAATTTTTGGATAGGATGCCGAGAATATCCAGAACCAAAAACGAAGAGATAAGTGGTTTAATGCAAAGATATACATTCACAAGGGAAAACGTAGAGGGTAACCATTCAGAAGAGAATCAATCAAGGAAGAAAAATCAGTCACAAGAAGGCACAAGACCAATCACTCAGCCATGAATCAATTGATAGGGGTAGACGAATGGGCATAAACGTCCTTCACTCATCATCCACGCACATAAAAGTAGGGCATTAGGATCTATAGGTCTATTAACACAAAAGTGAAGACCATCGATTTGGTTCCTAGCTGACTGCTTAGCCATGGACTGATGATCTAGGGATGAGGACGAAAGATAAAGCACAAACTCTTCAAATAATCAATAAAACAAATAGAACAGTCATAGCAATCAAGGATCGATGACCAAGGAGATCAAATCAATGCAGCGAGCATAAAGCTATGATGATTTTAGCTTCTCGATTAAATACACTAAGTAAAACACTTTTCTTCACACATTAAAAGTACAGAAATGAAAGCGCAAGATCAATAGTAATCTACCATGCAAAATAAAAGCATGTGTACCGTAGCCCAAGGTGATAGTTCCCAGTCATTGTCCCACGCGCTCCATGCAACTCCTGCTTGCCGACTGATATGACTTCACTGGTACCTCCCAACCAACGCTAGGGGTACTCTTCTTCCCCCTTAGCCCCCCGAGCCACAAAGGGGCCACACACTCTAAACCAAAGAACAACTAGCAACCAACTCGCCTCGAAAGGTCGAGCTACCACTCATACCCGAGCTGGGTATCCCAACACCCACAAAATAAGTCAATCAA
>JASDQU010739283.1:152600-170808 GCA_032191745.1 Picea mariana | reverse complement strand
ACTTAAGTTGGCTCTCACTCATTTGAGGACCAATCTATCTACCCCATTAAATATAGTGTTATAAATATCATATAGAAAACAACAAGGTAAAACATCTCCTACAAAATATGACATCAAAACCATCAACAACATTAATACTGAAGTAAAGAATGATGTTATCACATTTTGAAAAAAATCATATTACCTTATTTACAAAGAAATTAGAGAAGGAAAATGTTTGTTTTAGGGATTCCTTTATTTCCAAAACAAAGGTAGGGATCTTTCTAAACTATTGGAATATAGGATTTGATTCAAAGTTGGCAAACTCTTCAACCATACTATCTCACTAAGATTATTATTGTGTGCAATGTGTACTCTTCATAGATATGTAGTGGATTGATAAAGTTGAGGTTAATAAAATTGTTATCCAATGAAGTTGCATGCTAAAGACCTTAATTGTAGACAACTTAATTTGTACTTTAGATAATTCAAATATTTATCAATTCAAATGTTGCTATTATCAATTCAAATATTGGAACATCGAGTCTTAAGGCATCGTTAATGATGTCATGCCTCTCCTCTACATCAAGTGCCAACATCGTGTTACTCTACATGGACTAGTGAAATGTGGTGATCAAAAGAGGTACAATGGTGCTATCTTAGGAATTGATTATGGAGTGTTGCAACCATCAATACTACATTTGAGATAAAAAAAATATGTTTTTATGAGGCGATTTCAACATTTAGATGTTGAAATTGGGCCTTTTAAGAAAATCACCCCATTTTAATTTACATTAGGCTTGATATCATTTTGTAAATGTTTCTATATCGATGTCCTTGGTTGAAAACGTCAATATACCTACATTTTACCATGTCAATTGGCCGATATTGTGTAGATACTTCATTTCTTTGAAAACGTCGCTAAAATAACATTTGTAATTTTGCTCAAATGACATATATTTGCAACTTCAATGTTAAAGTGGGCATGAGATTGGCATTGCTTCAATAGTAAATACATTTTATAAATGTCAATATGTCAATACCTAGGGGATTGAAACGATGCCTAGACATCGATATATTGACATCTTGGGGGGAATTTTGCAATGCAACCCTTGTCCTACAACTCTCCAGATATTTTCCCTCTTAAAAGAACTGCTAGTGTTGTAGAGGAGTGTTGCTCGTAGTATCGACTTTTGACACATATAATGATGAAGATTTTGAGCCTTAGTATCCTCACAATGTTGTTTATTTGTCAATGTTGTTGAGCTACTACAACCATGAACCATTATCGTTTTCTGGGCCAAAGTCAAGACTATAAGAAACAACATTTTGAACCATTAGTACAATTCATTTTCAAAGGGAAAAACACATAACTGTGACATGGGGATCGCATCAAAAAACATATAGGGAAGGAAATATAATTACCTTAGGTACTTGTGAGAGAAATATTTGTTGCATTTGTTCTCTATTTTTATTCCCTACAAGAATATAATGTTAAGTGCATTTCAATCACTTATATCACCATTTTTTTGTGATTCGACTATGTATTACATTGGTGAATACATATAACATAATACAATAAATCTGTGTACAAGCATCAATCAAGTCATCTCATCTCAATAAATCTTAGTAGAAGAAAAAAAAAAGTATCATATTGAAGGATAAGGCATCACTATCAATATAATTCTAATTACCTACTTGGAAGTAAACCAAAATTCGTCATATTTTTTGGCACACTAGTGTATAAAATATTGGTAGGTGAAAGGATCATGGAGTATGATACCTTGAATTGACCATGATGTGAATAATTATTGTGTCTTTTCTTTCCTTTCTCAATCCACATATACTAAAGGAGATCAAATCCAAAGAGATGGAGACTTGGATGATCAGACAATGGGTTCTACAAGACCGAAATGGCATTTAATACAACGAGAATAAGCTCAAAAACCTGAATCCAATGCCCACCATCGACACCCCAGTATTACCTTATCGAATGTTTGGTGATGAACAACCCTTTCACTATATCAAGTAATACCTTGTTTTTATTGAAAAGCTAGCAAAGGGCATACATGTCTCTATTGCTATGTTTTTCATTGTTCCCCTTTGGTTCTGTTCATTATTCTAGCTGGTTCTGATAGTCATTCATTTTTTCTTTCCCACTAGATTTCTTCATTGATAACCCACCTATGAGTATATGGTTAAAGAATCCTATCCCTTTTGAACTTGTTCCCTTCTGATTTGATCTCATTTGATCCACTGGTTTGAAACCCTTTTTTCCTTGTAGGATTATTTTCTTCCCCCCTTGTTTTCCATCACCCCCTATCACTTGTTCATGGGGAAAGAAATATGTGACATGTACTGATCTAACTTGATGAGTGTGAGTGATAGACTTAGGCCATATAGAAAAACACTAGTATGACAAGTACCAAAGGAATGGAAGGGTTTAAGGGAGAAAGGGATAATGGAAAAAGAAGAAAAACCATTAGATATATTCTTCCTTCTTTCAGGTGTCCTTGGAATTGGAGTGGAAAGAGGGTGGTCTTGGGGATAGATTTCCACATCTATTGTTTAGAAACACAGACTATGTGGGGTCAAATCAATATATTACTCTTTTTTTACTTGGGTGTCTACGATCAGATCTATTTCTAAGTGAAGTGATGCCTTTATGTGTTCCCCTGTTATTGGTGATGTATCTTTCTTTAAATTTGGGACTTAGCAAAGTTTTGCCTCTACTTGCTCAGGTATTTCCTTCTTTACTGCTCCCTATGCCTTCGTCTCTACTGGATCATTTATTGATTAAAGATAAATGATTTCCTATGCTCTCTACATTAATGATTCCAATGTTACTTGTGTTTATGATGATACTTATAAATAATCACATGCCCCTATCTCTACCTCTGTTTCCTCTACTATTGGTGATTACAAATCTTGATCAGGCACCGAAATTAGAGTTATAGACTTTACCACTTGAAAATTCATGGTTATTTTTTCATTTTCATAATGGTATTCTTTTCTTAAAAGCACAATGGATGGGGTGTTAACCCTTTCAATATTAGTGATAATTTCAAGTCATCAGTAGAATCTTGGAGCACAAATTTGGGTTTGATCTTAGCTTGGGTTTGGTCTTAGCTTGGAGTATATTTAAAGCATGGATGAGGGTATTAGGGTATTGCGACATATTTGGAGGAGTTTCTACATATTTGGAGAAACTTCTACCCATTTTAAGGTGTATCTTACCATTGAGTTTTGTTTCAGTATCATTACACATCATCCAAGTCACTTCACATATTTGGAGGCATGTACTTCACAAAGTGTACTCTTCTTATCCAAAGGTATTTAACCCATTTTGGGGGTTGTTTTTAGCTAAGAGAAGAGGTGTGGTTGTGATCTATTGATCCTATCATGCATGGAACATTCTTGCAATAAGCTATTTTCCACCCATACTTAGACATACAAATGTTGCATGTATATAACATTATTATTGAATAAAATCAAAGATTAATCTAATACATTCAATAGAATAACCATAAATTAAATAATCTAATACGTTTAATATAGGTTAATTTAATTAACTCTAAAATGATTATTTGAAGTAATCTATAAAGAAGGAATGAAACAACATTGATATACACACTAGTGGTAAAGTGTGTTAAACATGGAAAAAGGGTCAATCTCAATTAATGTTTATATTGTAATATTTTAAACAAGGTCAAACTATTCTCTATTCAAAATATTGTGTATCAATCATTCTACCCTTGCACTTATTATTCTATTTTCACTGACCATAAGCTCATTTCCTTTGTGCTCCTCAAACATGCAATTGTACCTTTTTGTTTGTGGTATTTAGGTGTGAATTGTTTTTAAATGCCACAATATTTCCCAAATCTATCATATTTCCATCAATATAGACAAATTTTCTTTTGTCTCGATGACTTTCTTTTCTTCTCTTATAATTTGTCAAAAGTCAAAATATCTACATGCTTTTGACATATTTGGTCAAAGATAATCTAATTTCCATATTTATAACTTCACATCTGTATGGAAATTTTACACTATCCATGCAAGACAATCCCAACCCATGTATTGAGGATGGAGTAATGCGATATGTGTGACCATTAAGTACAAAATCGATGTCCAACTTAGGAAGTGACTTGGGGTTCCACTTCTTGACAAGATGCTTGAACTAAATTTTCACATCCATATCGTCCTTGCTTTCATGATTATAATAGCATTTCCATCCTTGAACAAAAAATAATTCCATACGTCTTTGAGATTTTTCCTAATAAGATCACCTTTTTCCCTGATAAGATCACCTCTAGTTGATATTCCAATTGATCCTCCTTCCCCTCTCAAGTTAGAACTATCATCGATATTGGAAGAAATAATTGAAATATATATATATTCAATTCTACCTACATTAGATTAATGTATCTATAAACATAATATTATATCAATTCTGAAATGGTAAGAAAAAAAAAACCCATAAACTTGAAATAATGAAAGCACAAGAACCCCACCTTTTGTTTCATTGCAAACCATGCATCATTATCAGTGTACATGGATATTTCCTTTGCAACAATCCCATTGGCATGCTTTCATATATATTTGGAAGATTCAAATATATGAGAGGAGGGAATCTTGACCTAATTTTAGACATCCGACAATTGTTAGGATGAAATTCCATCCATGGGAGGAAGAAATAAGAAACAATTAATGCAAAGGTATGCAATAAATAGAAAATGAAAACCCCACCTTTTGTTTCATTGTAGTGCATGCCATATTAGGATTAGTATTGCACATGGCTATTGTTTTTGCAATGATTTCATGGGAACACTTTCATATATATTCAGAAGACTAAGATCTATGGGAGGATGACATCTTAACATACTTTCATAGAATGGTGTGGTATTAGTTGAATTTGCAAAACAAGATTCCATCCCTAGGAAGAAGAAATAAGAAACAATTAACCCAAAGTATTGTAATAAACAAATACCTACAACAATATGTTTAATAGACTTAACAAAATAAATCAAAATCATAAATAGGTTGTACCTCCTCTATTAGGTTTAGTATTCACCCTAAGTGTTTCTTTGATCTCCTACTTCCTCTTGAACCTTCTTTCTTGATTCCTTCATCTTCCATGTATACTATGGATCATTCTAATCAACCAAGTTTAGGAGAATGGAAACATCAAGTTGGTAATCAATTGGTCACATAAAATCAAGGTTTTAAATTTCAATTAGTTAAAATTTACTTAGATGTTCCCTAATCCTTTATTTATTTATAGTTAATATTGGGTTTATTACAATTTTAATGTAAGCATTGTACATGATAAGACCATTTTCAAGGGTAGCATTGTCATTTTGTTCACTTTCATAATGCAATTATCAACTTGCATTTAATCACATTATTATCATCATATTTCCTAATCATCTTGTATATTGAGAACCTATGAATACATTTTCCAACTTGTAGGTTGTTAGGGATCTATCAAATGTACTTGTTTCACAAGTACAATATTGCATTTTGTTGATGAAACTATTCCTTGGGACTGAGTGATATAGCTTGGGTTTCAACTTAAATGTGGTTTTCGCAGGAAGGAACTATTTAAAATACCCTCAATATCATCTATTGTTTCAAAGGGATAAATTACATTTTTTAAGGATATCTATGTCAAATATAATAGTAGAGAAGATATGGCATGCCCCATAAGTTGTCTTTTAAAGTCTTGATGGGAAATATTATTGAAATTTATGTTTTTCTTGGTATAGATTGTTGTCTTCTATAAGGGAAATGGAAGTATTTCGATATGCATTTTGATCAAATATAAATTCAATGATAGACTTGAAAAATTCTAACACTGCCTAACCAAGATATAATGCATCCAAATTATGGTCATATATATAATCAATCATGATGAGGAAGGGTTATCTAATTATTCACATTTGCAGTATTTCAAATTGCTACTTTACAAAACAAATATAACATTGGTGTTGACCATTTTATCTCTTTCCTTATCTCACAATCTTAGTTAAAATAAGTCATAATTGCCTAAAATATAGAGTATACAAATGATGGGAAAAACACCATAAATGTTGTTTTTAATTAATAAAACTTGATTGAAACTATCTTAGAACCTTTCTATTTTGAAATATTTGTATAGTGGTGTTAAGCCCTCGACAACCCCCCAAGCTTTGGGAAAAACTTGGGGCCCCACCTTATTTTCACTAGTTTGGGTATGATCATGTTTTTGGACATGACCTTGGTTCCTCATCACCTTACTGCATTGAGTCTTTCGTTTAGATGGTTAACTTAGATGGGCCTTCATGTTTTACTTTCTTGATTTTGACTTAGTTCTTTTCCTTCTTTGAACTTTGTTCCTCAATTGAGTATTTTTGGTTACTTCCCTTTCCTTGTGTTTTTCCTCTTTTATTCGAACTCTTTTGGCTACCAATTTCTATATCAAACTTGACCCTCAAATCTGACCTCTTCTTATCCTATTTTTGAAGTTCTTCCCTGATTTCTCAATTGACCACAATTGTCAAATCAGGACCTCTAGTTACCCATTTTCGAGTGAGTTTTCTTTGATTTTGGGTTTGACCCTTTTCTCTTAAAATCTTATTTCGAACCTTGACTTATTCCTTTTAACTTCAATATTTTTTTTCAAAGTTTGGTTCTAAGTATTGAATTCTTATTTATAAATCCAAATTTCTCAACCCCTTATTTACTTTCCTTTCAAAATTTGCTTCCCCCCCCTCTGATTTCCAAATTGGCCTAGTTTTCAAAATCGATCACCTTCTTCACTTATTTCACTTGATCAACCACCCAATATGGAAATCAAAACCAAATGTCAAATTGGGCCCTCCTTTCACCTATTCTTTTCTTCAAACTTTCCTTTGATTTTGGTTCAAACCTTGTGAACATTTTGAAGCCCTTGCTTGAACTTTAAAGTGTTCTAATTTTGAGTGTTATATCAAACTTTAATCTTTCTCCTTGATCCACCTGATATAGTAATAGGTTCTGATTTCCAAATCAGGGATCCACCAAATTTTGTATGAACAAGTCTTGATTTTGGGATTGACTCCGATCTCTAAATTGTGCCCTTGTTAATCTCCTCAAACTCTTCAATTTCTTCCCTCTTTTTTTGATTTGATCTCTTTTAATTTTTTGTTTGAATGCCTTCTTCTTCCTTTTGAACTTATTTTTTTTCCCTTTTCAAATCCAACCAAGTCAAAACCTTTTCTAAAGCCCAACTATCAGCCCTAATTCTCAAATCAACCTCCCTTTTCACTTGTTCATTGTCAACTCACCCCAATTTGATAATTGGACCCTCTTGTCACCATTATAACTATACGGTTTTTCAACTTTGTTCAATGTTATTTTCTTATGTTTATCCATGTCTCAAACTTTGTACATTACCTTTGAAAGCCATTTTTCTTTGATCAGTCCCAAGCCCCAAAGTTAGGCCCTCCATTCTGTAACGACCCCTCTGTTACGTTAACAATTAGTGATGTACAAAAGAGGTAAATATTTTTTTTTTGAACAAACATTAGTGCAAGTGAAAATGTGTCATAACATGTATTAATAACTACACAATCAATTTCATCACAATCAGCTGAAAGAAACATCACTATTATTCAATCAACCATATCTTATAAATATAACATAAGGAAGCTACCTGCCCAATCTATCCTGCATGGTTAGGACCTCCAAGACACATAAGAAATGCTCAAGTCTAGGATTCATCTGATTGATTTTGACCACTTAAGGTCTCAGGACTGGCGACTGTTTTGAGGAACAAGGAAGTATATAATTCCCATTAATTCAATCATACACCGCTATTTAACTAGAATTATCAGCATACTTAACCATTAATTCATCATAGTGGAAATAATAATCTACTCTATTTAATCAATATTCAAGCAACATTGAGTGTAAATGAGTAAGAGGATTTTACATAAAGAATAATAACCCAGAGAGCATAAGTGAAATCTTAGTCTCATGTAGCTCAACTATGCATCTTCATATTAAGGAATATCTTCTAAGAATATATATCAGGAATTTAAAGACTAAAATTATATATTCATTTGCAAGAACTCACAAGAAGATCAATCTTCTTAAGCAATACATTAAATTTAGATGCTACTTTGCATTATGTATCCAAATTATAAAACTAATAAAAATCAATCACAAATAGCAATTAATAAAAAGTCTATTGCTTGCATATCCATATCAAAAGAACTAAGAGGTTCAATCATAACAAACAATATGGAAACATTCTAAGACTACCTTACATTTCCATTGCAAGAAACTATAAGAAGTTCAATCCCATAATTAAGAATTATATAAGATAAATTATATGTTATCTTGCATATCCATATATAAGGATAATTTAAGACGATCAAGTTTTTTTCAAACAATAAAAATAAAAACAAATAACTCAACGTTGACTTATTAAACCCAATTAAAAGAACTAAAGGAAGACCCAACAATAATATAAGAATCAAATGTCAACTTACAATTCCATTCAAAGGTATTAAGGAAGACCAAATATTATTTCAACCATATGTAAAAATGCAATTGCTATCTTAAAAATTCATTAAAGGAGTTAAGGGAAGACCAATATTATGCTTAACAATTAAAAAATATTCAGATGCTAAATTACATTTCCAAGTAAAGAAACAAAAAGGAGTTCTGGAATCTATCCCCGCCCATGATCCGGTGTGCAGAAAAATCCAAATTTTTGTTCCATACCTCAATCCGACCCTCCATCCAAACCTTAATCCGGCCCTCAATCCAACACTTAATCTAGTCCTCAATCCGACACTTAATTTCTGATAATTTAAATTAATTTCAAGTGCAACAAAAACGTTTTTTATTAATTGTATAGATTTAGAGGAATGGACAATAATTGATGCAGGGTCCTCCAAGAAGTGGAAATGACAAGTAAGAGGTGAGTGAATGTGTATACACCAATTCAATCAAACAATTACAAAAATCACCCTTCTTGGTGTTAACTCGACGAATGTTACCACTGTTTTAAAACGTGGGAAATCAATACAAAAATAGTTAACTGGAAATGGGAAAACCAGACACGAACATGTTAAATAACGTTGTTAATTTTAAGAGGGACACTTCCATATGGAACTTAATCGGACACCTGATCCGACACCCGATCCAGACCTTAAAACATAATTAAATTTATGGTAAATTTGAATTTAAAATTTACAGGCAGCGAATCGATTTCAGAATGGTTAAGCCTTAAGAAAGGACAGTAAATAAATACATAGGCACTCAGGAAGGTCAAGTTATGTGTTGTAGCCCAAATTTCGTTCCACAAATTATAATACTTCAAAATTAAAATTCAGAAATTAAAAATGAACATAACAATAATCACTCAATTAAATTCAGGGATTGTTTTCTAAAAGACAACAAAGGAATCCACAACTACAGAGTTGCAATCCTTGATAACAATATATAAATAACAAATTTAGGAGTTTCTACAGGTTGGGAAGCAAATAAAGGTTTCGAAAAAGGTAGAATTGCAATCTGATAATGGTAAAGGTTCAAAGCACAAAAATAAAATCGTTCAAGGTGTCCAATGACTAACAGAGACCCAGGAGTTAAAGTAAATTTCAGGATTTAGTCAAGAAGACTAACCCACAAATTTTTATGTATCAAAAAAGATTTTAAAGGTTCATCAAAATGAGAAAGAAAAACTCTACAACAACTCAATGGACATCAATTGCAGCACTGACAGCGTTGGTCACAAATAAATTTAGGGGTTTCAAATAAGTAGAAACCCATATAGTAAACCCAACATGCATAAAAACTTGCAGCGAAATGACTAAATCCGAGTTCTATACAATCAAATAAACCTTACGAGGGCCACACAAATTTCTCTAACTCGAATGCAGAAGTTTGACACATACCAAATAAACATCTCTAAATTTTGGATCTGAGATTAAAATCAACGATCGAAAGATTTTCTCAATTTCCAATTGTCAAAAATTGACAGCGATAAGGATATCCGGTTTGTAAATTAACTGTAAACATTCAAGGGAACTCTAAATGGTATTGTCATTTTAATTAGAAGTGGTTATAGAGTCTACATGAAATTCTTATTCCAGGAAAAATTTAACCATTACATAGCGAAAACAAATCTACAATTTCGATTTGGGAAAGAGGTTTAACAAAAACATAAATAAAAACTCTAACAACATTGTAAACAAAGTTTTTTTCTCAGAAATCAAAATCTGAATTAGAAATCACAAGGGTTATTCATTCTTCAGGGATTTTCCCAAGCACAACCTTATATAATACACACTCTTCTCAACATGCAACATAAGACATTTATGCATAAATCACATCTATGCAAATAACAAATTAATTAAAACTCTGATATGCAATCACTGACAACAACTAAGAAAATAGCTTTATGTATGTATATATCCTGGCAGCTATTAATCATTTTGAGAAATCAATATGACAACAATGTTTTTCAGAAATTTATCTTCTAGATTTCAATAAAAACTATCAAGGACTTGTCAATTCAAGTTTATAATTACAATTAGTTTATGGCGAATTTGCAAGAACTCTAGTATATAGATTAAATCTTAATACAAATCCAAATCTCAGAATAAGAGTACTGTAACCGACGAGGAAGAAATCTGAAGATGTTCTTCAGCAAATGGTGCTCCTTGCTTTCTCCCGCTTGCTAATCGTTGAGACTTCACCGGTACCTCCCAGCCAATGCTAGGGGTACTCTTCTTCCCCCTTATCTCCCCGAGCCACAAAGGGGCCAAGCACACACAAACCAGAAATACTCTAGCTCCAAGCTTGTCTCGCAAGGTAGAGCCACCACTCTAGATCAATATTGGTATCCCAACTCTCACAAGTAAAACCAGTCAAAATGATTTTAGCAGCATAACTTTACCCATAACCCGTGTGATCCTTTCCCATCTAGACCATTTGATTTATAGGAATTTCCTCACTGACACATGTCCACATGCACAATTAATTATCTTTTTAATTAAATAAATTAGGATTATTCATCCTCTCCCCAAGTTGCACAAGTAATTACATATTTTTTTTTAATTAAAAGTCCATTTCCCTCACATTTCCCAAATGTGTTCCTTAAATCGCTCCGAGTTGTCTCTTTATTCCCAGATTCTCATTTAATGATTGTCTCCTTACTAAATTTGAGTTAGAGTTAAAATATGAGTCTTCTTCTCATTAGACTAGTGGTAGCTAAACTCTAGATACCATTCTATGTGTACATCTACTCTCTCATGCTTTATTCCTTTCTTATTTTAAAATTCCATTTTGGTATTTTCTTGCACACATGTGCATTATATCAAATCTATTAGATTTAGCTCACTTTTTCTTTTAGATTGATTTATCTCTAATATTTTATTTTATTTAACATTTTATTTTAGTCCCCTAAGTAAACTTAGACTTAGGCTTTGTCTTAGAATAGGCTTAGACTTATATGGGGATTTATAATTAATAAAATTATTCATTAATTAATTATATTAAATCCAACAATGTCAAATCAATTCATTTTTTTCTAGGCCACCTAGATTCATTGCCTCAAGTTTTTCAATTATGCGACGTGCCCTTCAAGATGCACTCCCATGCTCCAAGGGTGCCACTCACCTTTTGACTGTTTTGGTAGTTTTCCAACCCTTGGAGTCAACACTCCACTCGGGCGACCTTGTGAGAGACTAAGGGCTTCTAAGGAATACAAAATCTGCCTTATTGTGCGTCCCTTAGAAATCTTTGTGAGCATCTGACTCAATCTTCCCTCACGACATTGTGGACCTCTCCAACTAGGTAATCAATAACCTACAATTTGAGCCACGATAAGAGTGCTAGTAGGTTGTGTCAGGGACTCTGCCACACCTTTCCCTCACTTTCTGGTTATCTATGCAGGGCCCCTTTACTCCTTATGTGAGTCATATTAGCAAGCATCGTCAGCCTACATCCATTGAAAAAACACTATCAAAGATCCATATACAAAATCATACTATAATCAATCATATGTCACATATACGTAGAATGAAATACTCAAACCAAATATGATCCACTCCCTGACTCAATCCGGAGTCCAAGTAGGTCCATTGACGCCATCAACATCTATAATTTGTCATGTGTCCTACACACTCAGGTAAACTCGTCAATATCATATGTCAATACATATATCAAGTAACAATAAATCACAACCCATCAACATCATCATGAAAATCCATATTCGAAACAAATAACACTGTACAATAACCAGATCACTTGCACGCAAGTGTCCTCAAAGAATAAGTCGATAACATGCACATTCACTGAAGTGCTTTAGCCTTGGCCCAATTCAAAGAAAAGGATTGATGTCCAAAATTGGGCCTACCCTCATTTAAAATTAGTGTCAAAGGATCTTGATTTTTCCAACTGGCTCCAATTCATAGAGCATCCTCCCTTCTCTTTTGAGATCTTTCTATGTGTGACATTATTTTAAAATTTTGAATTCAATTCTTAACGTATAGTACATGTTACCTACACATTAATACAATTTTAAAGCGCATTCCATATTATCTCAATTCGATGGCGCCACAACTTGAATCACCACCCTTTTGAACTTATGAATAAATTCAAACTTGCCCTTGGTATTTTTTATTTAAAAGTTTGAAGTTGAATGTAAATCTTATTTGTTGGAATAGTCTGTATGTTGAAGCAACGATTGGACTCCCCTTATACTATTTGAAATTTCCAAACAAACTCAAGAATGTTACCGCCCAGGAAAAGTCATCTTTCTATCATCATCACTAACAAGGTACTTGATTCATAAATTCTCTTGTTCTATTATCAATTTTTTTAAACGATCTAGGTGACTGTTTTCTTTGTTTTAGCCAGTAGTGACATCTATGTGCATTCAAATTTTCCTTAGTTCAAATTTAGTTAGCCATTACATGCATCCCCTGTAGTTTTACTCTTTCAACCCTCAAAAAGTGTTAGCACCTAAGTGAGATAACTACATGAGATATGGTTTCATTTCTTTTTACTTTGCAAATTGATTTTGAGAAATCTAGGTTTGAACTATAAATCCCTGCTAAATTAAAATATCTTCTATGATGGCATGCACCTTAGATCGATATTAACAACATCATCCTTACAGCTAGTTTCCATTTCAAATTACTAGAAGTTAGCTATTAATGTGTTTTAATTCAATTTTGAGATAAATTATGCATGTCATGTTTCTTTGTTGCACTAACCTACATAAATTTCCACACGGTTGCTAATGGGTATGACATGAAAAAGAAGGGTGAATAGGAGAGATCAATTGTGATCCAACCCAAGGATCAAATTGAGATTATAGAGGTTATTGAGGAGACAAAACTAGTAGGTGAATAGGCTCCCACAACATCATAATCATTAGTTAGAAGGGAAAATAAGTCTATAAGAGGCAAGTAGCCAACCATGGAAGCCTAGGCTACTAAAGATGTATATTGCCCACTTTTGTAGACACCCCATACACTACTGGGTTTGATGGAGTCCACACATACAATGAAATGTTTCATCTAATAAAATATGGGAAAGGGATCAAGGATGACGAGGACTTGGATGAAAGGGAAGAAGAAGAGATTTCTATAGCACAATGTTAAAAAAAAACTTTATACACAATGTAACAACCAGATCTCCAGTGATTCCTTATGCAAAAGTGATCAGATACTTGATACAACATACATAGGTAAGCTCAAAGATAATTTTGAATAATCAAGGAAGGTAAGGCAACTCTATTTATAATATGTCAAAATCGCATAAAGTGAATGGCAAAGAACATACACAAATTGGCAAGGGAGCAAACAAGAAATAAAAAAATAGAAAAAATGAAATGAAATGTTAAAGAAAAATGAAAGTAATTTTTAAAAAATTGAAAAATAATGGTATACCTCTATATTTGATATAATTGATCATATCTTGGGAAAACTAGAACATTTTCAAGTGAAATGAAAAGGATTTTCAACTTGAAGTAGTACTCAAAATGCATTGGAATGGTTCTCTTGGACTAGAAATGCTAAAAAATAACAAAATTTAGAAAACCTTTTATGCATGCAATGACATGTTTAGGATCTCTCAATCAACAATGGGAATAGGTCTTCATAAGCACTATGATACCATGTTCAATAAATAGGGTATTTCCAAAAAAAATGAACACCTTAGGGAAATTTCTCACACAAAGAGATCAAATTTTAGTGCACTAATATATTCCATGGTTAAAATCCTCAAAGAGGGAAACAATCCACAACCCTAGTGAATGTAACCACTTAAGGAAATATATTAATGCAAAATAAAAATATTTTGCACATGCGTTTCTCACAATTGATTATCAACAAATGACCCTCTTTAATAAATATCATGGACTAATCAAGTGTTAAGCCATAGATCGATAGTCATCAATGTCAAGGAGAAGATGAATTGTCGGATCAATTTGTGTCTAGAACATAATCGTGACCATCAGAGTTATATAATTACAAAGGCACACACTAAAGAAACAAACTTTACCTAAAGACACATCTGACCAAGTTGATCTTAACTAACTCCTAAATGTCTAAATATCCTAACAATCCTGTCTAAATATCCTAACAATCTCACCCCCCCACCATCCCCTCCTCTTTTTATTCCTTCTCTTCTCCTTCCTCCTTTTCTCCCTCTCCTTCTCTTTCTTACTATTTATTTTTCTTCCCTTCTCCCCCTCTCTCTTTTTCTTCTCCCTCTCCCTTTTCCTCTTTCTCTTCTCATTCTTTTTCATCTCTTCCTCTTCCTCTATCTCTCTTCCCCTTGCAAGGTAATATAACCCAAATAATGTTATTATTCATGAATTATTATTATTATTATTATTAAAAAAATATTTTTCTTTTCTTAAAATAAATCATAATCCACTAATTTAGGTCTCACTTACATCAATATCAATAAACATACCCATTACTTTATAGTAAATTAATGAAAATAAAACCCTCTTATCTATTGCATTGCACTCCCCCACCCACTCTTTACACATAAATATATACATCAAAGTAGATTCATTGGAATGAGAGCAAGTCAATATGGTGTTGATCATGGTGTGATAACCATTTTTTTATTCATTATAACAATTAAGATTATGTACCATAAGTATTGTATTAGTTGCATAGAACTACTCTAATTATTGTATTCCATGACTAAAGTGTTTATGCATAATGTTATAATTGTGTAATTTTAATGCTCATTCAAAATTATGAATATATTTTATCAATGGATTTTATGTACTTATCTTGGTAGCATATTGTTGTAATACATCTACAGATCATGTGGCTTTCGATGAAGAGGAATTGGATGATGATTCCTAGTGTAGGGAAAGAGATGAGGAATGACATTAAAATAATGGGTAAAACACAAGTAGTCAATGAAAACCACAAAGCATTCCTAGTAGATTTTAATTACACACTTGGTGATTTCTATATAATATTGAAATATTTGTATTTATTTTATGAAAAAGTTCATTTATAATTTTAATTGTTACTTACTATATTTTGTTTTATTTTGCAAAAGAAACTAATAAAGAAAAGTTGGAGAAATTTTAAAGGATGTAACATCAAAAGAGAAATCGAATATATAGATGAGGATTATGTGCATTTGGAGGAATCGAGTTCCAGGAGTCTCAGTCGTAGTCACTTTATGCATGTTAGCTAAGCTACAATTTATTCTACATTTTTAGTAAAATTCAGGGTGCACATTATAGTATTTTTTTCAAAAGTTATTAAAATTATTATATTAATATTGTACAGTAAAAGGTACAACCATCTCCCATTATGGCCTGCCACAATGGAAACCAAGTCTACTGTGGGTCAAAAAAATACCAGTGATGCTCATGGATATGCCTATGATAATGTTCACGAGACCAAAAAAGAGAGTATTATGTTTGTTCAGATTTATTCTATGATGTTCTAAACCTATAACCATAGTATAAACATAACTAGATGGTAGAACATAGTTCAACAAGCTATCTAGCATGATCACAAAATTTAAACTTGATTGAACAGAGGATATAGTTATCCTGATATTTATCATAAAATACAATACACTTCCCTTGATATTCATAATAAAGGAAAGACACAAAAATAAAGTCGATATAACACAATGTGGCTCCTACCCCCAGATGAGGTGTTAACGTGTCAACCCTAGTGATGACCTCAACCACCACTCCACCTTGTGGCTTAGGCGCACACTAATCGATCACTGATGTGGAAAACATAAATGACTCGTCCCACATGCGAAATGACAAAGTTTTGTCTCGCCGAGGGAGTATTAACCTCACATTCATTAGCATTACTGATTCAATTATGGAAGTGCAAGAGGATTTTGGAGCTACATCCAGTGATGGTTGAATGGATGTTCTATCGACCTCCCACCTGGACATGCGTACCTACAACAAAATTCAATGGAAGGGAAAGTAGATTTATGGGTTTTATGGGGTCTAGTTCTCGCACACAACACCCATGGAGAGTGGGTACAAGACAAGGGACTAGGCATGAATCAACATTCACGATGACCTCCCACGAGATTTAGAAGGTAGGGTGTGGAAAGAAATTTGGAAAATTCTCTCCACAATTCTCATGGTAAGCTCTAGGAAACTCACACTGCCTCACTGGTCTCTTCAAGTGAGCATCCACCCTAGTAGCACAAATCTCAACATCAGACCAGACATCATGGCCAAACGCAGTCTAGGGAGAAGGGGCCGTCATCATGGACAATGGTTCCCGATTCCTTTCACCCACCAAGATGTTATGGTTGTTGTAGAGGAATTTCATGCTCTCACTCCTAAAACCAAAGCTGAATTGGAGCTAGCTAAGGCGGACGTGATATTGGACAAAGATTTAGCGAACGATGAGGAGGTTGACGCAGAATTCAATCGCTAGATTCCAAACACTAACACCTCGCACTCCAGAGAAACTAAGTATCACCAGACTATCGATCTATATTATCATTTCAAGACCTTACTAGGGAAAGTAGTGACCGAGAGAAGCAATTCCTACAATGATATCATTCTCTAGTTGGAGCACCTCTAGCTTGACATATGAGCCGTCGACCAAAAATTACCTCCTAGC
This sequence comes from Picea mariana, assembly GCA_032191745.1. NCBI lineage: Eukaryota > Viridiplantae > Streptophyta > Pinopsida > Pinales > Pinaceae > Picea > Picea mariana. The sequence continues at coordinate 153,697 of JASDQU010739283.1, read as the reverse complement.
TAAGCATACAGTGGGCCTAAACCTCAACGAACCCATAGAATATCAACCCCAGGTTCCTGAGGAAACAATGTCTTCTCATCATGTCTAATTATGATGGTTACTCTTACAGTTTTTGTTTTTACATAATCTTGGCTAGGCTAGGCAAGCAAGTTTATGATCTTTAGACCTGGCAACAATGAACGTTATATTTTTGCAATTTTGTAACTAAGAACTGGTTATATTAGGTGGAATTCCAAGTCTAAAATTGAAGAATTGGTTATATTGCAGTTGGTTTGGTTTCCCATGTGGCAGGGGAGCTGCATGACAGATGCACTATTTTTTTTTTGTTAAAATAATTTTGATCCGGATAGCTTACAAAAAAAAACAATGTGGCATCTGATCCTCAATTTCATAATCTGAATCCACATAGATGAAAGGTTGAGTTGGTCTCAATAGGGGTCTTTGTGACTTGGGTCTAGTCTTCTTGATTATGCTCATACTCCATTGCCTCCATGTCCAAAAGAGATTTGACTAAAGCCTCATATTTGTGGTCTAGGTAATCCAATTTATCAAGAATGGCTTTCTACTAAGTACCTTGTTATTCAATTACCTTAACAATGATGGATTTGGTGTGCCAATAAAGATCAATTTTCTTGAAATATTTTATGTCCAACTTGCGAGAGAATCCTATAATAGGTATCCATCAATGTCCTCAGATGAGGTGTTGCCTCATCTCTCCCTTACTTTTTCCTCCATTCATTCTACCTCCTCTTTAATATTAGGTGGGAACCTCCTATGATACCTCAAGGTAGCTTATGTGGCCTCCATTTTATCTTTGGTTGGCTTGTTGGAGGAATTACCCTTGTTGGGGTTCTTGTCTGACCAAGAATTTCCTCTTCTAACAAGCCTTGATGTTTTGCTATTCCCCCATTTTCAATTTCCATTCATCAAGTTGGCCATCCATGCTTGTAAAATAATTATATTCCCTCCTAAGACTGCAAGCAAAGAACTCAAGTGATCCTTGGATCTCAATTCCTCTAGAGCCTATATCTGAATCAAATTCTTTAGCCTAAACTAAAAAATGTCAATCTCCTTCAATAGGAAAACCACAATTTTCC
>JASDQU010739283.1:133267-143417 GCA_032191745.1 Picea mariana | reverse complement strand
ATGTTATCACTTTGATGAGCCCAAAACATTTACTTGGCCAATTACATTTTAAACCAAGCCTTTTTTTCATAGTTTTCACATATTCAAGGGTTCCTTGACACTTAACCAAATTTCCCTTGACCTTTTAGCCATTTGGAACCCATCACATACTTTATAAAACCTTGTCCTTTTCTCCCTTGTTCGAATTTAGATTTCATCCCAATCTACAAATCAGGGCCAATTTCCAAATTAGACTCTCCTTCACCTTTTTGAGATGTTCCCTTGTCCTAATTTCATAATCAAGCCCGATTACTTAATCAAGCCCCCTTCTCACCATTTGAGTGGATTACTTGGTTGATTTCATGATAGGGATCAATCCCTCAATCATGCCCCCTTTTCAGTATTTGAGTGGATGCCTTAGTTGATTTCATGATTGGGAGTTATTCCTCAATTGGGCCCCCTTCTCACTGTTGAGTGGATGCCTTGGCCAATTTCATGATTAGAATCGATTCCCAAACTGGGGGCCCTCTCATTGTTCAAGTGGATCCTTGGTTGATTTCATGATTGGGTCTGATTCCTAAATTGTCCCCCTTGCTCATTCTTTGAATTATCACCTCAGACTAATTTCAAAGTTTAGCTTGATTCCTTAATCAACCCCTTTATAACGAGTTTGAGGCTACCTTGGTCGATTTCAAGATCAATTTTGATTTCCTAATTTCCCCCCCTACTTAGTATTTGAGTGGATGTGTTAACCGATTTCATGAATGGGATCAATTCCTTAATTGCCCCCCTACTAATTGTTCAAACTATAACTTAGGCCCGATTTCAAAGTTTCACATGATTCCTCACGCGAGCCCCCATCATCAATGTTTCAATGTGTTCAAAAGAATCCAAAATCAAATGAAAATGAAGGTCCATACTATGAATAAGTAGGTGGCATTATGAAGAGAAGACACCTGGCAAGGAATTTCCATGTGGATAGCATAAATGTTTTCAAGATAGAACTCGCATGTGTGGCCCTAATTTCCTAGGATTAAGAGACAGTGGTAGCCCCTAAGTATGAGTTAATGAAAAGATTGATTAGCAACCCACGATATTTAAGGATTAAGATAGAGTGGTGTTCCTAAAGGTGTTTTCCAAACCAAATATCAGCCATGCATTTTCCCCAATGACATACAACTAAGAGAACTTTTTTTCTCTTTTACAAAGGAGGTTTCTTCATCCAAGGGAGTTTTGTTCATTTGAGAGTAAAATATTTTCAACATGCAAAGAGAGTGAAACAGAGATAGAGGTCATCAGAAATAGAATTTTTTTTGGAGCATCATAGTTTTACAACAGTAAATGGCTTTCTCCACCTACCACTTCTCATCTCTTTCATCCTCAGTATTATAGTCATGATGTAACATCCCGCTCTGGTGCACTGAGAAAACTTATTCTTTGAGGACACTTTCTCGCAAGTGATCTGGACTTTTATGATATTAAAACATTTATCCTTGATTATGATGTGTTATGATAGATGACATGATGTTTTACTTCTTTGACATAGACAGGTTCTATTGACTCAGTTTTATTGAGTGTGCAGGGTTTTGGACCTTGAGGATGCAGAGACATCAATGGAACCCCTTGGACTCCAGATTGAGTCAGGGAGTGTGCCATTTGGGTTGATTTATTTACTGTGGTATTTCATTGATTTGATGATTGATGTGGACATGTTCTGACACGATTGTTGATGATGCATGCTGACGATAGCTTGCCGACCAGACTAACATATGGATTAAAGGGGCCACACACGATTTCTAGAGAGGTTGAGGGAGAGGGGTGGACAGCAGCCCTGCCATAGCCTACTAGCACTCCCGCCATGGCTCGAACTATAGGTTAACGACTACCTAGTTCGAGAGGATCCACGATGCCGTGAGGGTAGATTATGATAGTCTCTCACGATGATTCTAAGGGGCGTGCAATAAGGCGGGGGCCTTACTCCTTAGAGCCGTTAGTCTCCCACAAGTTCACCTGGAGGAGTGTTGACTCCAGGGGTTATAGATGTCTACCAATCAGTCAAGTTGGCGAGTGGCACCCTTGGAGCACATGGTGCATCCTGAAGGGCACGTTGCGCAAAAGAAACACAAGTCGGCGAGTGGCACCCTTGGAGCACGTTGTGCATCCTGAAGGGCACGTCGCGTGAAAGAAACACAAGTTAGTGAGTGGCACCCTTGGAGCATGTGGTGCATCCTAAAGGGCACGTCGCGCAAAAGAAACAACCGAGGCGAGTGGCACCCTTGGAGCACGTGGTGCGTCCTGAAGGGCACGTCGCATTGATGTTAAGGAAGGAACAAACCTAGATGGCCCTAAGACATTTAACACCTTAAGAAATTCTTAAAACGACTTCCCTAAATAATTGTCGCCCGGTTCAGAATCTAAACCTAAGTCTAAAACTTCTCTAGGGTAAAATTTTGTTTAGCCTTAAGAAAAGACCCTATAAAAATAAAAATAAAGATATAAAMTAAAACCCACTTRAGTAATAGTTTTAGTCTTCTTAATTTAGARGGTAAAATGAAGAGAGGATTAATTTAATTAAAATCYGTGGTTTTAAATTGTAAAGAGGAAATAAATTATTTAACTTGTGRAAGTATAAAAAGATTTTAAATTAATAATAAAAGGGAAAAGAGTAAATAGCGCAACTGCCATTTTGGCTCTAATAAAAAGGGGAAAGAAGGGAATAATAAGAATTAGGAAACTAAGTAATGGAGGAAACATAATAAAGGAAAGTTGGGAACTTATGGTAAAAAGCGAGGTCAACATAGTAAGGAATCTACAATTAAGAACCTTCCAATTTGAGCTAATTTAGCAACTTCATTTTTAGGGAAATTATTTAAAACATGTAAAGGGATCTAGGAACACCTAGGAGGAAATTTAGGAGCAACTCTAGGTGGGTGAGGGAAATGAGTCAATTAATAATTTAAAGAAAATAAATATTGGAGGAAAGAGGGGGATGGACGACACTTGTGCGAAGGAGAATATTCAGAATATTTTTATTAAAACTAAATTTAAATGTGATTTAGGGAAAGTTGGAGGTTCTAAAACTCTATCAAAGAAAGGGAAGATGAGGAAGAAAGGGATGGGTTGTTAGCGTAACGTTACGCTGTCGGAATTGTGACTTGACTGATTATTTGTGGAGAGTTGGGATTTTCCAGCTTGGATAGGAGTGGTAGCTTGGCCTTGCGAGGCGAGCTGGGAAGCTACATGGACCATATGGATTGTGTGTGACCCCTTTGCGGCTCAGGGGGCTAAGGGGGAAGTAGAGTACCCCTAGCGATTGGTTGGGAGGTACCGGTGTAGTCTCGACGATTGGCGAGTGGGAGCGGCGCGGAGCGCGCGGTCATCATTCGAGGCGGGAGTTAAGGCAATGGTATGATCTTTAATTGGTGGAGTAGAATGCATATTTTTATTTCGGAAATTTAAATGTTATTGTTGTAAAAGTCGACGCAGTTGTTGAAATCTGGAATTCGTTGGAATAATCAATACTCAGCCTTTTGTATCCAAATCTTAAAAACCTTGGGTCTGTGTTGGAATGCAATTGTTGTGTTAAATGCTTTTTAGGTGCGTTACCCATTATTGACTGCCATGGTTTGTGACGCAGAACCGTGCCACCCACGATTGCGTCCGTTCACAGGACATGTCCTTTTCTCGGCCCGAAGAACTTGAAGGTTCTTCTATCTCCCTATCGGAAGATCTGCATCCATAGTAATCTGCTCCGAGGTCAACCAAATCTCGCAGTCTCGCGAGTTCGTGACCCTAAACCTCTAGTTGTCCCTTTCAAATCTCGTGATACCCGAGTTAGAAATACGGGTATAGCTCCTTTTCTCTAGCGTGCCTTCACCACATGAAATCGTGGACTAGGTTTAATGTTAGCGCCTCTTCGCGACTTCGTAACCTTGCGACCTCGCCGGTTAACCCATCGAGATTTCACCCTCCCAGTTCGCAAGTCCCTGAGATGCGCAGTCCCACCTTACGCTCTGCCGCACGTCCACAAGAATCCCGGCCCCTTGTTACTTCACGACTCGGCGTATCTTTGTGCCACCTATATTCCACTTACGCTCTGTTCTGGACCACTCTGCTCCAGTTTTCGAGATATTGCCTTCTCGCGACCTCGCGATATCCGCGTTCAAACTTTTGGATCCTTTCTAACGAGGTCCCGAGACACGATCCTTTGCACGGATCCAATGGTCCTCTTGTGCCCCGAATCCAACGGTCATCCTTATCTCACCACCTTGCGACCTTGCGACTTGGAGCACCCAAATGTTGGACTCTAAACTTGCGAGCTCCCGAGCTGCGAGATCATCGATCTCTGCCACCTGTCCCCATAGATGGACGGCTACGAATCTCTCACCACTTCATGTCCTCGTAACCTCACACCTCGCGGCTTTTAACCCCAAGCTTTTGGGCGTTCACCTTGCGAGTTCCGAGTTAGCGAGATCCTTGGGTCTCTACCACGTGTCCCCTCAATTGGACGATCCGGATCTCCTCGCTACCTCGCCCCTCGCGAAGATAAAGATCTCCCCCTTTGGGCCTCAAATGCCCGAGTCTGCGAGATGAGGATCTCCTGACACGCGTCCTCCTTAACGAACAGCTCTGATCTTATCGTGTCTCGCGATCTCACGACTCCGACTTCACAAATTTTTGGGCTTGAACTCCCGAGTTCCCGATACACGATATCATGTGTGGATTCTACGGATCCTATGACTCGGAATCAATAGCCCTGCCTCTCCTGAGCTTCCAACTCCTTGGAATCTTCTCGCCTTAACTTCCTTGCACCTCTGCAAGATCTGACGATCCACAGAACCTCGTGAAATCTCGTGAGAAGATTTTGACCGTCCGCTCCTCCTGGTTAATCCCCGAGACAAAAAGAGTATCTCTCCACGAGAATATTTTGCCGCTTCGCCAACCTGCGACGTTCTCCCCGACTTTATGTCACACTTGTCTATGTTTAATCTTCAGTGACTCAAGGACCTATCCTTCCTGATCTTTCCAAGTTACTTCGACCTCAACGAGGTTCTTTGCACGCACTCCCTGTGGCAAACCATGTGAACACTTCAACTGTTCGGGCCTTCTTGACTCTGCGTATACCGTAGCAATAGTCCTTCAACACTTCTGCTCAGTTTCGCGACTGAGGCTTCCTCCTTTGCCTGTGCACTCTTTACATGGCTTGTATAATCCACTTCTACTTCTGGGCGAATGAGACCAAAGGTTCAACTACTGAGCCTTCATCAACGCACTCTTTGCGGATGACTTCAACTGCACTCCTTACAGGAATCTCCTGGCTCAGATAGAGAAACAATTGAAACTCATTCCCTCTCCCTTTTAGAATTCAGTTAGAAACATGAAATCACATGCACAGCATATACAAAGCAAATGCATAACTAGAAGACAAAAATTCATGAGCATAACATCAATACACAGAGAAGAGACATGTAACCATGGATTTGAATCGAGACTTTCTTCTATTAATTCAATATCTATACATGGGCGTTCTCTACACAATTCCTTGCTTGCTTTGCTCTTCTCCTGAATGCTTGATTGCTTATTTTACAATGATACAATGAGGGTGTCTATATCCATTTTCCCTCTCGAACTCCAAACTATCAAATCTAGACTTAAAATCCTATCTACCTGCATTAACTAGATTAAATGCCTCCTATCTACTTCAGACAAGAGTGTATGGCTCGAGGTCTGATACAACATACAAAAGGTGCTCCTTCATAAAAGATTCATTAAAGGCTTGCACCACAATCCCAAAGCACTTTCAAAATTTTGGGTTTGATTTTCCAGCCAATCTTTTGCTTGATGTGTTGGCTCGCTTGTTGAGCTGGCAATGCTCCTGCATCATACTCGTCGGCTTGAAAACTTTCATGGACTCTTGTCCATGATCTCCTGCACGGTCTTTCCATGCTTTTGAATTTCTGCTTCTGTGTCCCAGCTGGCATCCTCCACTGGGTGATTTCTCCATTTGACCAGGTACTCATAGTATTCTTTCCTCCTGGTCTTTTTGCCTACTCGCTTGTCCAATATGCACTCCATCTGTGGCTTCTATGAAATCGACATCTGCTTCTGCCACTGGATTTCTGGCTGCTCATCACTTCCAGCTCCTGCTTCCTCAGCCTTATATGGGTATAAGTCTGAAACATTGAACGTCAGAGATATTCCAATGCCATCTGGCAACTCAATCTCATAAGCGTTCTCTCCAAATTTCTTCAGGACCCTGCATGGCCCAATTTTCTTCATTTCAACTTATTGTATGTTCCCCTTGGGAACCTTTCCTTCCTTATATGTGCAAGAACTAGATCACCAACTTCTAATTGAAGTTGTCTCTGATGTTGATCCGCCCTTCGCTTATACTCCTGGTTTGAATCAATCAGTCGTTGCTTCACCTTGCTGTGAAGTTCCTTCATTGCTTCAGCGAACTCTTCGGCGCTTACGCTGCTAGTAGCAGTCTGTTCTGATCCCTGCAGTTCAGATATTCCTCTCAGCTGCCTGACATATACAATTTCAAATGGACTTTTACCTGTGCTTCTATTCATTGAATCGTTGTAAGCAAATTCTGCATGTGGTAATATGTTATCCCAGCTACTATGGTGCTCTGTCACCAAGCTTCTCAGCAAGTCTCCCAGACTCCTATTCACCACCTCTGTTTGCCCATTCGTCTGAGGATGATAGGTTGAACTAAACATTGAGTTAGTTCCCAGCTTCTTCCAAAGTGTCCTCCAGAAATTTCCAATGAATTTGGTATCCCTGTCCGATACAATGCTTCTCGGAAATCCATGGAGTCGAATAACCTCCTTGAAAAACAAGTTCGCGATGTGAGTCGCATCGCTGGTTTTCTGGCATGGAATAAAATGTGCCATCTTTGAAAACCTGTCCACCACCATAAAGATGGAATCAACCCCTCTCTGTGTCCTCGGCAGTCCTAATACGAAATCCATGCTTATCGCCTCCCATGGCCTCTTGGGTATGGGCAATGGATGATAAAACCCTGCATTCTGCTTTCTCCCCTTCGAATGTTGACAAATCCTGCATCTGTCAACAAATCTTTTAACATCTGCTCACATGCCCGGCCAAAAATATGACTCGCTCAGCTTCGCAAATGTCTTGTCTTGGCCGAAATGTCCTGCCAAGCCTCCACTGTGATTTTCTTTCATCAAGTTCTCCCTCATGGAGCAATTCGGAATGCACAGTTGATTGCCTCTGAACAGCAATCCCTCCTGGATCATATAGTCTATCCAAGAACTTCGATCTCTGAGAATTGGATTCTCAGCTGCTTTGTATGCCTCTGCAAAATCTGCATCTCCTACATACATGTCCCTGAGATTTTCAAAACCCAATGTCTTGACTCGAAACTCCTGCAGCAACAAACATTTCCTGCTCAAAGCATCAGCTACTTTGTTAGCAGTCCCTACAATGTGTTTAATTACAAATGTAAAATTCTGCATATACTCTACCCATTTTGCATGTTTTTTATTCAGCTTCTCCTGCTGAGTCACAAACTGTAATGCATGATTATCACTATACAATACAAATTGCTTTGGAATCAAGTAATGCCTCCACTTCTTCAATGCATGTATGATAGCATAAAATTCCTTATCATACGTGGAGTATTTTAGCTTTGCTTCATCCAGCTTCTCACTGAAATATGCAACTAGTCTGTCTTCCTGACTCAAGACCGCTCCTATGGCAAAGCCACTTGCATCACATTTCACCTGAAATGTTTTCTGAAAGTCTGGCAACACCAAAATTGGTTGCTCTGTGATCTTCCCCTTCAACAGATTGAAGCTCTTCTCAGCCTCTGTTGTCCAGTGAAAAGTCTTATGCCGCTTCTTCACTGTGTCTATCATCGCTGCGCTAATTCCACTGAAATTCCTAATGAATTTTCTGTAGTAACTAGCCAAACCATGGAAACTCCTCACCTCAAAAACATTTCTGGGTGATGGCCAATTTTTAATCACTTCCACCTTACTTGGATCCATTTTCAATTCATTCACTGAAATAACAAAACCTAAATAAATGAGCTCTGTCTTCATAAATGAATATTTCTTCATGTTTATCAATAGCTTCTCTTGTTGTAGCTTTCTCATCACAATGGCCAAATGTCTCAAATGTTCAGCCTTTGTCTTGCTGAAAATTAGTATATCATCCAGATATACGACGACAAACTTTCCGATGAATTCCCTCAGAACTTCATTCATCAGCCTCATGAATGTTCTCGGCACGTTTGTCAAGCCAAACGGCATGACCATCCTTTCGTACAAACCTTCATTTGTCTTGAATTTTGTCTTCCATTCATCACCTTCCCTCATGCGAATCTGATGATATCCGCTCTTCAAATCAATCTTTGAAAAATAATTTGCCCCACTCAGGCAATCCATCAGATCATCCATTCTTGGCAGTGGAAATCTGTACCCTATGGTAATTTTGTTGATCGCTCGAGAGTCGGTGCACATTCTCCATCCTCCATCTTTCTTCGGACTAAGCACGGTCGGAACAGCGCACGGACTCAAACTTTCTCTGACCAATCCCTTGTCCAACAACTCTTGGACCTGCTTTTTGACCTCCTCATTTTCTTGTGGTGTCAATCTATACGCAGCCTTGTTCGGTAAACTGGATCCTGGTATGAGATCAATATGATGACTCACACTCCTCATCTATGGAAATGAATGAGGTAATTCGTCCACGATGATGTCAGCGAACTCTCCCAGTAGTTCCTAAATCTCATCTGGTAAATCGTCCACTCTTGTGCTGGTCAGAATAATCCTCGGCTTTCTGACAACAAAAAATTATGGATCTTCCTTCTTATCCATCTCTGTAGGAAGCTCCTTCCCACTCATAAGAAGTATTGTGTTGTTTACTTCCAGCTTCACCTCCTTATCCTTTATCGGAAGCAACCTGTGTGTTCTCCCATTCTTTTCTAGGGTATATGTGTTCATTCTCCCATCATGAATCACATTTCTGTCATATTGCCATGGTCTACCCNTGATTGTTCTAGAGTCTATACACATTCTCCACCCTTCGTCCTTCTTCGGGCTTAGTACTGTTGGAACATCACATGGACTCAAGCTCTCCCTGACCAGTCCTTTATCCAGCAAATCCTGGACCTGCTTCTTGACCTCCTCGTTCTCCTGAGGCGTTAATCTATACGCAGCCTTGTTCGGAAAACTGCTCCCTGGTATGAGATCGATGTGGTGACTCACACTCCTCATCGGTGGAAATGAACGAGGTAGTTCATCCACGATGATGACAGTGAATTCTCCCAGCAGTTCCTGAATCTCTTCTCGCAAGTCATCCACTCTTGTGCTAGTCAGGACAATTATTGGTTTCCTAACCACAAAGAATTGTGGATCTTCCCTCTTCTCCATCTTTGTGAGAAACTCCATCCCACTCATGAGAAGTATGGTACTACTTACTTCCGACTTTACTTCCTTATCCTTTATCGGAAGCAATCTGTGTGTCCTCCCATCCTTTTCCAAAGTGTATGTGTTCATCCTTCCGTCATGAACAACATTTCTGTCATACTGCCATGGTCTACCCAGCAATACATGACAGACATCCATGGGAATTACATCACATAAAATCTTATCATGGTATCCCCCAATTTTAAATTCAACTAAACATTGTTTAGTAACACTCACCTGATGTCCCTTCTGTAGCCATGAAACCTTGTATGGACTCGGGTGTTTGGTCGTTTCCAACTCCAACTTTTCCACCATCTCAGTCGAAATGAGATTATCATTGCTTCTGCTGTCCACAATAACTTTGCATTTCCTGTCCTTGGCTGTGCAAGCCGTTCTGAATAGTCTGCTCCTCTATACTGAGTTTTCCACCTCCTTCTCAGGTGTCAAAATGATTTTATGCATTCTGTTAACTCCCAAAATAGCACCGTCATTTTGGTCAAGTTCTATAGTGGATAGCATGGCTATTGATAGTTTCCTCAATTCATTGTTGAGTCTTTTAGCTGCAAAATTTTAGATTTTGGTTTGACTTAGAAATAATTTGGATTGTAAAGTCTTCTTTTTCCAAATTGTCATTTTTTACTTTCCACAGCTAACTTGTTTTCAAAGGTTCATTGTGCACTGTGGAAAGTGCCCACTTTCAACAGCTAAGGAGATCGTTTCATCAGTTGGCG